>JAODKM010000046.1:2669983-2688596 GCA_026780845.1 Petrocephalus sullivani | reverse complement strand
GGGACCAAAAGAAATGGTCCCCACAATGTAATAAGTATATAATCCACACACACACACACACACACACACACAAAAACATACAAATCCGGTCATGCTCTGTTCCACTCTCCACACAAGTGGCTTTTCTTAAGGTACAAAGGAAAACGCTCACATTTCACTGGCTAATTGAATCCAGCAACCAAATGTATCATAGATTCATATTATAAAGCCACAGCATGATATAGATGTCGCTATTCTTTTGTGAAAATGAAGGAGAAAAGGGTAATGCGGTCAGGTGTTGGCAAATACAGGAAAGTAGTGACTGATCAACATTTACATGTATATAGCAGTTACTTCTAAGCAGGCAGCCCAGGATCAGTCAGGGGTTAAGAGCCCAGGGATAAGATCACTCTGCAAACCAAGGGAGTATAACCGCTCCTGATCACCATCCTAACCTGCTGAACCACACACTGTATGGCCTTTTAGGGGAAATTAGCTCTTAGATGTGAAGCACTGGATAACAAACATGCAACTTAATGTCTTAGTATATATAAAGAATGCAGAGAGAAGCAATCTGGGTTTGCTTAAGATTCATCTGACATATGGGAAGGCTGATATTGACAGGCAATTGCATGTCATTGACCTGAATTTCAGGCTGAATAAATACAAGAGGCAGTATAAATAAATTGAACCTGAAGAGCAGTATACAGTGTTCTTCCTGCCACGTTTGACCTGCCCTTGTTTACAAGCCCAGTGGATGCAGACAGCCTGACAATATGATACACTGTTTGGATATGAGCTTCGAAAGGCTCACAGAAAACAAAGGCCTTAATTGTTTCAAGGGTATATTAGCTCCGAACTGACAGAGAACCAATTATACATCGAGGATTTTCAACCACATACAGTCAAGCACTGGCGTGTGATTACAGACCTTAAAAAGTCAGGATTTCAGTGTATAGTTTCATGGTAAAGTAAAATCCATTTGTTTGTTTATTTCCATGACAACCGGATGAAGGTTAAAAACAAAGATGTCGATTTTATATCCAGATGTCCAGCTCCATTACTGAAAGTGAAACACATTCATCAAATGCCCTTACACTATTATAACGGTGGGATTGAAAAATATTCACGGAGTTTTTTTTTCCGCAGTAGCATTTATTATTATTATTATTATTATTATTATTATTATTGCTAGCTCAGTGCGCAGCATCTATAAGCGCAGCCCCGTCCCCTCCGGCCTCAGGGCTCAGGGCTGCGCCGAGCAGGGGTGGCGGCTCTCAGGGTGCCGCTTCACGGCGCATCGGACAGACAGGTTACGTAACGCAGGGCAAATATCGGTTGGCCTGATCCCTGCCCACCTGGGGCGGATGATGAGCGGCCGCTCCGCCTTATATATTATACTGAGATGCATGAAAATGGCACCGATCAGTTACAATTAATTACGCCGAGACTGAAAAAAAGTCACCGTACTCACTCAGCGATATGTGGCGCAGACAGCGTCCCTGCCGCATGGCCTGGCTAACAGCGCAGCATCGGCAACCGGGAATGCAGAACCGGAACGCCAGCAGTGCACTTCTGGGCTTTTTCGGGGAAGCGGCAGCGATCTTCAGCCATGACTTCCCGTTTTGCTACGGGCAGACTGACGTGCCGTGCGGCGGCGGCCCGAACTATCGCGAGATTTGCGGCGAGATTTCCCGCGAGATTTGTTCTCACCTTAGATGCCCGTGGCTTACCGGCAGCGGCCCCTACCCCCGGTGTCTTTAACTATATGCGTGGTCTGCGGTACAGATGCTGCCGATGCTACGGCTCTTCGTAATACTTTAAAATTCTGTCCGAGTAGTCAGTATTATTATTTTTTTTACTAGAAGTGCAATAGAAATTAACAGGTTGCTGAATGCCACTGTCTGATAACGTATTCGTATTAATAATAAATAAAGGTATCAAGTGTTAACCTTTAACTGCCAGTTAAACAGTTAACTGTTGTCTTTCATTTAAAAATGGATTTGATATTCGTAAAGGCCATGTTATTATATTTATAATATTCTGTGTACACAGATTCAAAGTGGCTGCAGAATTTGTACCTGATTATGTAGGCCTAATCAAATAATCCGTATTTAAAAGCATCTAGGGTTTTTTAAGTATTCAAGTTGTAGTTGAATGGGTGGATGTCAAACATCAAAGAGTGATGTTCTCTGCCACCCCAACCCCAAGGGTGACCCTGGAGCTTACAAAGTGAAGCAAAGAGCACCCTGCATGCAATCGCAGTCCACCAAAGAGCCCGCAGTCATTTAAAGACACCAACCAACCTGAACTGAAATCAGCCGTACCTTGAGGAAACACTGACAAGAACAGCGAATACATATAAACACCACCCACACACGCACACAGTAAGGACAATTACTCACACACACACACACACACACACACACTAGCAGTGCTACTAATATGCAGCGCTCATAAATGTAAACTTTATAATACTGTGCCTGGTTTCAATAGAAGATATATCTTAGCAATCGATCCCCGTGCCATACACACACACAAACCAGATCCTGCCCTTTAAAAGCCTATCTGTCCCGTTGTTTATTTCCCATCTGTTCCTCAATCCATCTTCTAACCTCTTAATTGCTTATCCAGAGATAGGTATCGGTAGGTTGGAGTCTATTCCACAACACACAAGACACGGGGCACCTTGGGTCATCAATAGTCAGAAACGCAGTATTTACTGTAAATTATTAAGAACACTCCACGGATCACACATTACGAGGACCTAGGGCAGATAATGTCGTCTTTTGGATCACAAGACGAGGAACACCCTCAGAAATCAAACCCATGTTTCCGTGAGCTGCGTCTGGGTTCAAAACGTGGCTCAAGTGTGTTATAAAATATTCTGAGATTTAAATACGTATGTGATATATCTTAGTTTGATGCTTCGTGTGTTCTTGTGGCTCCTTTGCCCCCTAGCGAGTATCAAGGGTATGACAGTAGTCCAGTGACCTATGTTCAGTGATCAGTCTGTAGCTCGTTATTTTATTCCGTTTTTTATTCTAGTTTCAGTCTTGCTCTTATCATCTGTATGAGAAGAGAGTATCCGGTTTTAAAGAGAAAAATGTATTCATTTAAAATGCGCTGACCGGCAATGGACGGAGATTCAAAGGGTAATACAAATGGCAAGTTACTGTAATAGCTGACTTCTGTTAAAGTTAACGCGTTCTCTTATATAATACTATATAATAATGTTTATTCCTTATCAGCATGCAAAAGTTATTTTGTCATGTGTCACCCTGTTTCACTTTAAATTTAATCTTCCTGAAATACGTCATATGGCATAATAATAATAATAATAATGATAATAATAAGAATAATAAGAATAATAATAATAATAAGAAGAAGAAGAAGAAGAAGAAGAATTTAAATCACTGGCAACCAGCTGATCAGTCCGGGAAATGAACAGAACTGCTTTATTTCGCCCACTATTTAGATGACCACATGGGGATTCCTCTCCCGTTTCGTTGTCTCTGTGGCCCCAGACGATCGGGTGTCACTGGAGCTCCAGCCGCCCTCTGATCGCCCCCGTGTGGCGTGAAACAGCACTGCGGACCTCTTAGTCATGGCTCCCTGGCAGCATCAGGTCTTTCCGTTTTGCCCTTGTGTCTATCTGTTGCTATTCCCGTCATTCTCCGGCAGATATGATGACCAGGTTCATTAAAACTGCAAGTGATGTGACCTCAGCTGCTTTTGTCTAGGAGCCCCTGAAGGGGAAGCTCATTAATCGTCTCACGAACGCTGAGCCTCGTGGCATCTCCTCGCGTTCCGTCGCTCTCGGCTGTCGCTTAATTAGTTGCTGCAAAATTAACAGTTCAATGTTATTAAATATCTTTAATCCATCTTTAATAGTTACTTCAGTCGGTAGCAACAGTGATTTAGGGTTACTACGGGCATGTAGGACGCAACCCCAATTTAGCAGAAAACGTGAAAGCCATCTTATTGTGTGTATTTGTCAATAGTTTTGCTAGTTTTTCAGCTGTGCTTAAGGTGTAACAGGTTAGGCTGCAGTGCATGTACTCAAAAGGGTGTGGCTTCAAACCCTGTAGTCGGCAGAATATTGCCACTGTTGGGGCTTTGAGTGAGGCCCTTAAAGGGGCAGTGCACCCCAACACTGAAAAAAGTGAAATGTTTTAGCAGTTCCTTAGTGCTGTCTATTCATCTAGGTTGTTCTGGTTTGAATTCCACACACCAATCATATCACTGCGCAGATGATATTGCTGGGGTGTTCGTGCATGTATCTTCTGCGCACTGATACAATTCTATGTGGGGTTCGGTCAGAGCCGGCCCAAGGCATAAGCGAACTAAGCGGCCGCTTGGGGCCACCAGGGGGCCCCCATGAGTGCTTGAAATGTCAAGATATCTTGATGTAGGTGGTGGGGGTGGGGCCCAAATCAAATTCTGCTTAGGGCCCCATAAAGGCTCGGGCGGGCCCTGCTCATGGTGAACTGCACGCCCTTATGAAACAAAAATATATTGTAATGTATGAAAAAAGTACTGCAATATATTAAACAGTAAATTGTAATATATTAAGTGACTTGTGAGATATATGATGTATTTTTAAATGTATGACAATTAGGGCTGCAACTAACGATTATTTCGCTAATCGATTGTTCTGCCAATAATTTTTTCGATTAATCGATGAATTTGATAAAAAAATAATTTCCCCTTTTATTCAGAAATAAAGCACGATCTAAATTAATGACGCAAAAAAAGTGCACAAAGAAAAATGCAAATCAAAAAACCTGGTAACAGAATTTGTTTCAGCATTAAGACTTGTTTTCTATATTCACAGTAATACACAAAAATGATCTTGCATGGCACTATCATACACTCAGATGCAGTTACTTTCATCCCCGTCTAAATAAAATTAATCCTACCTAACTCACATGGCAAAAGATGGGACTATCTGAGCAGGCAAGTGTGCACCCTTGGCTACCTAAAATGGCGTTTCGCCGATGAAAAAGAACAGGGCAAACAGAGAATGGGTTGGGGAATAGATTTCATTTTGGCAGACGGGCTGTGCGCGTGCGTATGGGAGAGTGTCCGTGTGTGTATGCGTGTGTATGTGCAATCTTGTGTGTGGGTGATCATGTACAGTATGTCGTGCATCAGAGCCGGCCCAAGGCATAAGCAAACTAAGTGGCCGCTTGGGGCCCCCACGCCACCAGGGGGGCCCCATGAGTGCCTGAAATGTCAAGATATCTTGATTTAGGTGGTGGTGGGGGGCCCAAATCAAATTCTGCTTAGGGCCCCATAAAGGCTCTGGCCGGCCCTGGGTTCGGTAAAAGAAAACAGTTCCTACATTAAACTGCTCACTACAATGTCTGTGGACTATCATGAGTAACCAGATTATGATTTCTGGTAAGAGGCATTGCTATTGAATTTTTCTAATGTATTTTCCTGGAGCTTTAACAAGCACAGAAAGTATGCCTTCGGCCCCATTATATTTGAGAGAATATTGACATTTCTACAGCCGACGTCTGCAAAACTAGGCAACTCCCGGCAGAATGACCTCGATGGATAGATAGCACTAAAGCCTCTCTAAGACATCTTTCTTGCAGTTTTGGGGTGTGCTGCCCCTTTAAGCCCCCACTTCCTCCAGTGACTCCGCCTTCTTCTCCTCATATTTCTGCGATGGCGGGCAGCATGCGGGCCTGGACCCTCGCTTCTTTCCAGGCAATGCGGCAGTCGGCAATCCAGTGATTGGCTGAATTGTCATCCACACGGCCGACGACTCGGTCCCTCTGAATGGCCGGGGGGCTTCCTATATCTTTCAGGACCCCCCAGGCAGACTGCCTACTTCTCGGCGACTTCAGCTGTTTTAGTGGAAATGCCAGGGTGTCGGCGATGGCGGGGCATCCTGCATGGAGAGGCGGGGCATCCTGGATGGAGAGGCGGGGCATCCTGGATGGAGAGGCAGGCACCTGATGCAGGTATGGCTCAGGGCGGGCGAGGGGGGGCGGGGAACCAGGCTTACGAATGCACCCGTCATTCAGGTATTCCGCACCGTTGCTTAGACAACCCTCGGTCTCCACGGCGACACTGAAGCAGCCTTCACTGTGGCCGGATCGGTGTCTGAGGGGGTCGATAGTGTCCTGCCATTGTTTTCCGAAACCCTTGGAGTTAGGTGAGCAGAAGGCTGGGCGTGCCAGCTGACTGATGGACCACAGGTAGTCGTCCGGGGAGTGGCCGCTGAGAGAGTCCTGCTGGTTCGCATCCAACACGTGGTCCTCATGCCCCTCCTTTATGGTGGGCAGGCCCCACACAGCTAGGTGTGCGGATCGGGGACGCATGTCTGTCGGGAGAGGTCAGAGAAATGTATTACTTGTAAAATGTGTGCATACCTGAATTCGGGGGTGACCTTTCTGCTGCATTTTATCTGAACCTCAGCTGCAGACCAGAAGTGTACCCACAATGCATTGCATGCAATCTATGTGCTGGCCAGCGTTTCACACCATATGTGACCCTTTCTCTACTACAAAGTCTGGAGGTAAAGATAAAGGCTGGTCAGCATTACCAGTTACTTTCTGCTGTAACGCGGTCTCCATGCCAGCCGGCCTCAGCTCCTCCCAGCATCCCCTTGGTTTCTCCTCCAAATCATAATAAAATCCTTTAGACAAGCTACCTGCTACATCATTAGCCATGCTGCTGTGTGGTTTCCTTCAAGCATTGTACAGGATGATACAGCAGCTCACCTGCTACTCGGATTAATACCTAATCTGTGACAGGGAGAACATCTGGAGCCAGGACAGGATTTGTAAACTACCATTTCAATCAAAAGGACCTGGATTGCACTTTAGCACTGAGATCTTGCTGTGTGCTGATTGGTCAGTCTATAATCATGCACGTATCACTAATGTTAATGAGAAACAGCTGGATGAGTCTTTCGATCAAGGAAACAAAACAGTCAAAGCACAAGAGGAACTGAACTATTTAGCCAAGCACAGGAGCCTTTCAGGTTTAAAGTAGTTTGTAAAACCTGAAGTATCCCCTCCCACACACACACACTAATCTGCATATAAAACAACTTGAACTGAACCACATTGGGGCAGTGGCCCCTGGCTTTGTGCTGTTGATGGAATTTGGCCCCTGGGGCCCCCTGCCATTCCTCTTTTTAACTCCCCACCTTTTTTATAGCTCATTCTTCCCTCCTCTTCAATTATTTTAATGACAGTCGAGTTTTTGGCACACACGTTTATCCAATGTGACATACAATGCAATGCAGCAAATCCCAGTCAGGGTCAGAGAGTCCCTGGATGTTCTGGGCCTTCTTCAAGGGCTCAGTGGTAAAATCACTCCTCTGAACCAGTGACCGTCTGATTAGAGAGTCAGAATCTTAACCCTCTGGGCCTGACACACACACACCCACCCTGCATACAGCTTGAGACGAGGGTACGGGGGGCGTCATTAACGCAGCCCTGTTCTCACTATAACATCTTCACTTTGCCATGGACACCAAGAAGAACCAAATGACATAAAAAAGAAGTGAGTGCCCCGAGCTGTCCGCAGACACCGTCTCTCTGACACCATCTCCCAAATGCGGGCCAATCCGGTTAGATAACCACATCCCAGTTAATGCGATTCCCGGACCCCCCCCCCCCCCCCGCCTCTCTCTTCCTGGAAAGGTAAGTCCTGATTTTTGCTAAGGCTGCTATATAGAACTCAAGACAGATGGCACGTCCTTTCTGCTCAACTTTTCGATTCATTGCGATACCGGACGCCCGGCGAAGGACGCTGACGGTGCATCCGTGCTTCTGAGGCCGTGTTCCCCGGACCGGCCTGCCTGCCAAGTGTTTATTTAATAAATTAAAATGGAAATGAGGGTAGCGGCTCCTACCGGTAGGTAGTCGGGCAGGCAGGGGCGTCCTCTCGGGGGTGCTCGAGATGCAGATAGCAGAGCTGAGCGCCGCTCCTTGTCTGGGGTTGACGGAGAGCCAGGGGCAGCCTAGCGCGGGCTGTCAGCTCAGCCTTCAGAGAGTCTGAGCGAGAGGGGCATCGCTGCCACTTATACTCTCCGGCGGGGAACAGGAGCATCCGTGAGGGAGGGGGAGGGGGGGGAGGGAGAGAGGGAAGGGAGAATAATGGGGGAGGGGCTGGTACTCATCAGGACAATGTGGCAGCCTTTTTAAGCTTCATTATCCCTGTTTTCAATTCATATGTGGGAAATTATTTTCATCCATCCATCCATCCCTCCATCCATCCATCTATCTATCTATCTATCTATCTATCTATCATGTCTGTCGACCTGTATGTCGATATGTTATGTTATTTTTCGTTTTTCACCAAATGATTGAAATAGGATCACTGACATACTGGGCCTCAAGACAAGCTTTTATGTGTTTTTTTTAATGAGGCATACATTTCCGTGTATACTAAAACTATTTCCTGTAGACTAAATTATTTTAGTTGGTGTTTTCAGTCTGTGAGCTTTCCAGTGTGTTGCTATGTTGTTCTCATCTTTTCCCCATATGTGTAAGACAGAAATATTTATAAATGAATTCAACTGCATCCATATTTCCTGGTGTCACCAAAGGGACATTAAACTTGACTGTCATTAAAATAACTGGAGAAAGTAACAAACAGAGGCATTTATCACTGCGATATTGTCCAAGTTCAGGTCAATAAGCGAGAGCTAATGATTTGTGACAGTCAACTGCTGCACAACACAAATCCCTAAAAAGCCAAGCGTCAGAAGGGGCTTGGGAGTTATTTCCACTGCTTCAGGAGCCGAGACCAATCAATGCCAAACGTGCTGATGGAGGAAGGCGTCTCACATATCCAGGCCTAAACCAGTTCTGGCCCGGTTTGCCATCACTGCGCTACACTTCTCCTAGGAAGCATACGTTTTAATTTAGCCCGAAGTGCGGCTCCTCTCAGTGAAATATCACCCCTTTCCCAGGGGCTGAATGCAAGCCAGTCTGTTACTCTGGAGTCACCCTGCTTTAAATACTGGATCAGCTCAACAAGAAAAGGCACATTTAATGATTGTCTGGCCAAGAAGCATGTCCCCCCCACCATCCCCACCCTGTCACCCTCTTCATCCTTTACTTACTGGTTTAATTAAATCAAAATGGGCAGATTCCATACTCCAGGGAAACCACCCTTCAGCTCTGTGTCGTCTTCTTAAATAAAATGTTACGAGCATCCCATCCCATTCACAGTCATTGTAACTCCGAAAGGTTAAAAGTTTATAAGGTCATAAACCAAAACCACTTTAAATACACCTAAGGTATAAATAATGTATAGATATATGCTGGAGATGTTTAATGCGACACCCACACACATAGGTGGATGTGTATATTCTATAATGTGCCACACAAATCACATACCAGATGCCTAAATAGGCCACGTTTATCCCTGTCAGAGCAACAAGTAATAGTGCGTCAGTCAGTCACTTACGAAACCAATTAGATATTGTGGAAATGCTCTTCTCTGTGAGCTGCAGGGGATTTTTTGGTGCATTTGAACTACAAGTCACAGGACCGTCAAGCATCAAATAAAGTTGTTGTGATCTGACCCTCACTTCAGCTAGACTCCAGCCAAATACCACGAGGAAAAATGGGTAATGCAATTAGAGACTGTGGAACCCGCAACATCAGATCCCCTGGCTGACTCACATTACATAAGAGTTTATGACTCAGTGGTCAAAAACAGGGTTCATTCCAGGGACAAGGAATGCTTATCAATTAATATTCATAAGGGCTATTTTTATATCATACATTTGCTTCCAAAAGTTCACATAAACACAAGTCACTGTAAGTCACTTCTATATTTTATGGGTTTGTGATAAACATTGAATTATCCTTTAGGTATAAGATACTTACCATACAGTAGAAAACCCAACCATGATATCAGAAACCATTTTCTCTATGCAAACTATAGATACAATATTTGACCTTTATATGGCATTAAATGGAATGTCCCCCTTTGGGACTGAATTTTACGGGATGATACAATGAGTGTGTGTGTGTGTAAAAGCTGATCTTAAAAAGAAATTTGCTCTTCTGGATAACCTTTAATTAACATTAAAATCCTGAGGCACCAGTGACAAGGGCCTGTATCATAAAGTTGGCTTTTTGGGTTACCAAGAAACTAGCCAGAGTTAAGGTAGTCTGGGCTAAATGTAAGTGAACGAAGATAGAGTCCTTTTAAACTGGGGTGTCTTATCCGACAAGTTACCACCCGAGTCAGCAACAACAATCACAACAAAAACAGTAGCAACAAATGAAACAACAAAACAACAAAACAGCAGCAACAAATGAAACAACAAAACAGCAAATGAAACAACAACCACCACAAAACAGCAACAACAAATGAAACAGCAATCACAACAAAAACAGCAGCAACAAATGAAACAACAACCACCACAAAACAGCAACAACAAATGAAACAACTACCACAAAACAGCAACAACAAAACAGCAGCAACAAATGAAACAACTACCACAAAACAGAAACAACAAAACAGCAGCAACAAATGAAACAACAACCACCACAAAACAGCAACAACAAATGAAACAACTACCACAAAACAGCAACAACAAAACAGCAGCAACAAATGAAACAACTACCACAAAACAGAAACAACAAAACAGCAGCAACAAATGAAACAACAACCACCACAAAACAGCAACAACAAATGAAACAACCACCGCAAACAGAAACAACAAATGAAACATCAATCACAAAAAAAACAGCAGCAACAAATTAAACAACAAAACAGCAACAACAAATGAAACAACCACCACAAAACAGCAACAACAAATGATACTAACAAACAACGACTGCAGTGTTTTTTCCTTATATTGTTATATGAGTCCACGTTACATGGTTTTTAAAGATACACTGTGAAACCATGGAAAAACTTGAAAAACTCCACAGGGCCACTCAAAAATGTAAAATGAATCCTCACATGATAGGTTTATAAGTTCTTTAGCAGCATGAGTAGGAGCGTCCGCTGTTAACTGAACAGTAAACCATGGGTAGATACTCATGTATGAGACAGCGGAGCCCACAGCTGGAGTTCATGGTGGATATTTTATGACCGCCTAAAATAGTAGCAGAAATCTCATCGCAGGTGATTCAGGTCTGTATATAACCCCGATGTGATGCCGTAAATTTGGTTACCAGGATTATTTGTCTTGCATAACAGCTAATTCCCTTCAGCAAACAAATGGCCACTGTCTTAGCTTATTTATATGGTTATATGACTGTTGGCACAAAAGTAAATTTAATGTGCTTACCAGATTTAGAAAGTGTTAGAATTTTAACGACTAAAACAACTCTCCTGTGAGCACCTTTCTTGGTAGAGGTGTCCTTTGCAGTTCTTTAATAAAAGGGGAAACGCAGAAAATGGGTAATGCGAATTGGAAAAGGCACGACAGTTCCAACATGAACACCAGGTACACCAGTTACATAAGAACTTTAAAGGTCAGCACCTCTGAGAACAGCTGCTTTTTCACATGTTGTAGAAATGTTGTTTGATTTACGTAGAATTATACACACAAATGAGATCTCATCTACAGTATGGTACACCTCATTGTATGTCGTATGTATTCTGGATCGGCTTGACCATGACTGAATGTTACCAAAAACAGAACCTCCCCAGAGTGACTGCACATCGGATTTCCATTAAAGATTGACTATAAATTGCATTGAGCTTTTTCCACTGGTATTCTGTAAAAGGTCTTGTCTGCCTTGTGCCCGTGTTTCCTAAAATAAGAAAAAAGTTTCAGGTCCACCACAATCTTATGCTGAACCATGTACAGATTCAAGAACTATGTTGGATGGATGGATGGATGGATGGTTGGATGGATGGATGGATGCTCTAATGCAAGTCAACATTCCCTAGCTCACTTTAGTGACGAAGAGGAATGAAGTAAGTGGCAATGTACAATATAATGTTTGGAGAGAACTGAGTGTTGTCAGTATAAAAATGTCATAAGCAGCCGGGGGCAAACCCAAGAGATTTCATACCCAGGGATTCGTGTGTGACAGCTTCTTACTATACAGTCTATTGAAACTGAAGTAATATTATCTGAAAGCACTACCTTCGAAATAAAAGTGTATTATACTTGGAATAATGTTTTCAGCATTGTGCAACCGAGTAGCAGGGCTGTGCAGAGACTTTTCAATAGAAAGTGGTGCCCAGGAATTTCAGCCGTTCATGCAAAACAGTCAGGCGATCTGCCCCCCCCCCCCCCTTCTGTTTTATATATTGTTATATAATTCAACCAATAATCATCAATTATGTATTAATAATAAGCATCTATTAGTTTCTAGTTCCTACCCCAGGGCAGCGCAGTGGCACAGTCGTTAGCTCTGTCGCCTCACACCTCTGGGACCAGGGCTCCATGTGTGTGGAGTTGGTATGTTCTCACCGTGGGGCTTTCCCCCCACAGCCCAAAAACATGCAGAGATTAGTTACCAAATTGCCTGTGTGGGGGTGACTATGCCCTGCCATGGGTTGGTGCTCCATCGTGGGTTGTTCCCTGCCTTGTGCTCATAGCCTCCAGCCCCCCCATGACCCAGAATAGGACAAATGGCTACAGAAAATGGATGGTTTATTTATACTCCTTATCTATTACTTAGTAGTATATTTTTAATTTTGAATTGTAGTGTTAAATTATATAAAATTGGACTGCATATAGAGCAGCTGTATGATTTTTATAATAAAAGGTAATTTGTTACCATTGGTAACGTGACTAATTATTAAGGCTAAAGCCATCGATAAATGATAGGCACGGCCAGGATGACGAGTAGAGAGGGTGAGTAGATGTGCCTGGTGTCAGACATAATCAAACGAGAGCGAGAAAGCCGCTGCTCTCGGAAATCTCAGCATGTGAGTCATCAGCTGTAACGGTGACAGCAAACACCTTACAAGCTTCTCTTGCTTTCTTAACACCATCTATAACCATAATCCTTTCATTCTGACAAATATTATCCAAATATTATCTAAATTCCATAAATATTATTACAAGTACAAGGGGTCTTGTATATCAAGGAGAATTTGACAGTATATAGAAATGGTTTCGAGATTAGAATGGACTGCACCCATAGCTGTAAATATGACCTTTCTTACGTTAGTCATGGAGATGACTGTTAGCACTGTATAATGATAAAAATCTTTGAATCGCATTGTTAATACGTTTTTCTCATATCTGGGGGACCCCCAGCTAGTCCACTTTGTGGCTCGGTCCCAGCTCCGAACACACCTGAAGCAGAAATTCGGTGTTATCGATTATCTGAGACACCAAAAACGTGGAACTGTCTGGGGATCCATGAGGACTGGGAAGAGGAACATGGTCTTAGAGGCACTCCTTTGAGCCCCGAATACCATTTGATGATACCCATGTATAAGAAAGTGTGGGTTAAGCTGAGATACTGTAAGATACCATTATAATACCATTATAAGTGGGAGCAGTTTCTCCCTCATTAAATTCATCTCTGTGGAGTCCAAAGGTGACAGCTAGTGCCCAACATGGGAGACCCAGTAAATTAAAGCTGGAAACTCATCCCCCGGGGATCTGGCGAACCCTGATATGTTACGGGAAGGGGGTGAAAGAGATTCCAGGTCATCGATAATGGCAGATATTAATTATACATTATTAATGGAAATATTACCCAGAGCAAGATAGGGAAGTGACCTGTTTGGATTGAAAGAACCTTTATAAAACAATTATAGGATACAGGAAGGAAGATTGAGACCCACTAAAGTCTAATATGCTGATGAGCAAGATCCAAAGGTCCGACAGTCTCTGATAGAACTGGATCTAGAACAGTGTTTCCAAACCCAGGCCTTGGGGACCCACAGACGTTCCATGTTTTTGCTCCCTCCCAGCTCCCTGCCTGACTAAACATTTATGCTCCCTCCAAGCTCTCGGTAGGAGCTAAAACGTGTACCATCTGTGGGTTCTGGAGTGGCTTGTGAAACACTGATCTAGAATGTATAGCTGATGAGGCTGATAGTTCCATGATTTTATATGTTACTTACTTGACCGATTTAATGAGAGCAAACTGTACTTCACACTAAATGGTATCAAGCTTAATGAGCAGGAATATACTCAGACAATGGCCAGCAATCGATTAATGTTTCACCCTTTAGGGCAGAGAGAGGCAGCCAGACATTAGTTAATAGTCAGTGTGGGGAATCAGATATCTGGGGAGAGTTTGCCGCACACCGGAACACCAGATCTCTTTCGCCATCCAAAACTGGTCTGATACTTTGATTAGCAGGGGTAGAGATAAGGTATTCTGCTTTGGGGGAGTTTGTGAAACGAATGTCTGATGCTTCAGGAATGGGCCATTCCACACATGTTTGGCAGGTGGAGGGCACAAGAGTTGTGGAGAGCCCCCTTTAGGCAACCCTTGGGAAATCTGCTCTGATGATGTAACTGATTATGGTGCATATATGAGATGGGCTAAGACACAGCGCACATCTGGAAGTTCTGCTTTACAAGTCCTGAAATGTACTAAACGACAGGTCCAGACCACAGGATATAATCCTGCTGCCCTTGGATCTTGGTATTTCCTGCAGAGTGATGCTCGGGATGTTTGTATGGCGGCAGCCAATTTGCTGCCGCCGGGGATATAGCTCTCTGCTGAGCAATGGCCTTACCATACAGAGCGGACACAGGTGAAGCCTGGGCTGCTGCTCGTCTTTACAGTCAGGGAGGATTTAGCCACAAAAATCCTCTCCCGTATTCCCCCTAAAAAGGTAGCAGTGGAGAATGAAAACAAAAATTAGGCCAAGAATACAGAACCCCTATACCCTAGATGGCGGTGGCGTGTACTAGCACTCAAGCCACACGTTTACCTGGAGCTGCCAAGGTCTGGGCGCCCCCTGTTGACCACAAACAGTAAACTGGCGAAGGCCAGAGCCCTGAAGTGCCTTTTTGAGCGGGACACCAGCAATAACAGCCCCTCCCAATCCTAGACCACAAGGTGGAGTGGGACACCGGGTACCCAGGTGGGTTAGATCATAAAAAAGACAAAAAAAAAGCGGATCATAGAATCAATGTGCTAGATTCATGTCAGAGGCAACTAGAAGCATCACCAGCAGAGGCCAGGCAATGAGGGCAGGATAGGGCTACTGATGTAGGAACAAGATGGCAAGAAACTTGCCAAGACTAAGCAGGGCTCTAGTGATGCTAATAATTCAGGAAGGCAGAGATATGAAGAACAGGGACCTAAAGGAAGCTGGAAGTGTAATAAGGTGCTGCTGAATGTTTCCGCGGTAACCAAGGGCTCTCCTCAGGGAACATCAATCAATAAACCTTTTGAATAGGTAGCAGACATAGTTTACAGAAACTCTCATGTTGGAGTGACAATTTTTAGAAAGCACAGTGTGTGTGTTAGATTCTGGTGTTGCTGTGAAAATGAATGTTGTGCAGGGAGAGAGGATGGAAAACTGAATCATATGGCATAACTGAAACGGTGGTAACCACGGGAACAACACAAATTCTACTTGAGATATGAATGGAAAAATTGAGGCGACACCTGGGTAGGTGGCACAAGGCTTTCCTGCGAAGGACACGTCCGGGATTCTCCCCGTGAGTTTGCTCTCCCGCCTCCTCTTTCATAAAATGAAAAGGTTAGGATTCACAGGAACAGTACGCCCTACTTAGCGCTCGGGAAGCACACCTACCTGATACAGGAGAGAAGAATATGATTCAGATTGTTCACAAACATCGGATCGTGTTACAGTCCTTTTAGAATCAAGTAGGGTTTGTGAAGACAGAACTGAGACTTTCTATGCAGAGGATTTTCCATCATAAAAAAGAGCATCCATTGAACTGTCAAACAATCCCATCTAGACATTCAAGACCCCACCGGACCGAGGATGACATAAAAAAATGACAGCCCATAAATTCCTCCCTATACATGGCTCCCAAAGCTGACATAGGTGGAGAAAGGTGACTGATTACCAGGAATACAATAAACATAGCATGCCAGTTTGCCATTCTGCTGGCTCTCTCAGTAGCAGTCACTCGGAGGCTTGACATAAGCTCGACAGATTCTGCAAACCGCTCTCCACCCCGCAGTGTTATGCAGAAACAGCATTTACCTTTCAAGGACAAATCTCATTTATTCGGAAATGATCCGGCAAGCTGGTGGCACCAGGTGCGGAAAATATTTTACATGATGACGAAGGCTGCTTGGTATGACGGCCTTCAGAGCAGAGGCCTTGTCGAGCATGCCAGGAAAAGGATCCTGAGATATAATCTGTAGGCTAGTCATCAATGAGACCTTTACAAAAAGCTATTAATAAGGAGATCGTAAAAGAGGAGGTAAAAAGGTACTTGAGTGTCCTGTAGAAAACCGTAATCCCTTAGATGAAGTTTCCGGTGTTATTTGGGAAAGACGAACCCAAGACACCATTGTTCAATCCCGTTCTTTAACCCCGTAGTTCAAATGAGGTTAATCTCACTAACTTGCAGAGTCCAGTCCTGAATTGAAGGGACCCCCCCCCAGTTAGATGCAGTGAACATTGCCATAATACTGCTATATCATAATAATGCCATAATACTGCTATATCATAATAATGATATTTGGCTGTCGAATAAAAACTGTTTCCTAAACAATTTGTACTACGAAAATATTATTGAAAATTGAACATAATTAGTTAATCCATAGACTCACTATTTGCACTTCAGTATTGTATAATCTAGATTGGTGGAACCCCACTTTGATTTCGGGTCTAGCAAAATAACAACCCTTCATTTGGGCCTGGAACAGTAGGGGGGAGAATGTTTGATGATTGGACTGATCAAGAGCAGCACCTTGACATACAAGGCAGTCGAAAGAGAGAAAAATGGTGCAATAAGACCAATAAATGTTAGGTCTGCAAGAAAGTCTCTCTTCCTACAAGAAGAATCATTAAGGCATAAAGGGGTTTGGGAGACCAAATAGTGGACTATTACTTTTTACAAAGCAAATCATCAGTGAGCATTTGAGAGATTTAAATTTAGGGCACACTAGAAAGGCATACAGCTATTAGATGAGGGAAGAATACCACAGAAATCAAAAAAGAAAATTATATAATTAGCATGTTACACCTAGCAGTTAGTCAAGATATAGGATTAACGTTTTTCACACAGTGGGGGAAAAATAAAGAATTACAGAGCACTAGTAAAAGGGAGGCGTTTTGTGACACCAACACACACAGAACAATGTTGTATTGTCTTCCTGAACCAAATAACAAAAGGCACTGAGTTAGCTATTAAAAACTTTATCCTCCTAGATGAATGCATTAGAGTTAAGGAGATAATCGATACCATAGTACACAGAATAGATGAGCCAAGGGAAAGCAAAGTTTGTCCATCCTTCTGGTTTTTACAAATTTATCAGAAGACTGTACAGGAGACCTCATAGGAAATGGGTCCATATTACAAATATTTGCATCACAAACAATGAACATGAGAATTTCTCATTATAATTTGGGGATTAAGGCTTCATTCATCTCTATTTATATTAGATAGTAGGAAACAGTCTATTAGACTATTTTAAATTAGGAAACAGTTCTGCTATCTTGACAGGTATACAGAAGATGATGTTATTTGGTGTGATGCCTAGCGATTAGCAAAGATATGAGACGGAAGACTACTGTGAGATTAGGTCCTTCCAATGAGGCCCTGATACCGTTATAAAGTCTGTGTAACTGGCAGGGGAGAGTGATTTATCACAAAATAAAACATCAATCACTGCAAAGGTAGTGCAGGGAGTTTGATTCTGAATGGGTCACTCAGGCGAGGAAAGGGCCGTGTCCTCGATATGAGTCATCTGGCGGCATCAAAAGTACTGCCGTCCTCAGTCACCACCTGGACCAGAGGCAGGACAGGAAGCCGATGATTCATGCCCTCTCCCCCAGTGCTATCCTGCCCCTGTAGGGCACACTGAATGAATACCATTTCGTGTATATGCTTAAATGTGGCTAGAGCGTTATACTGACCATATAGAGATGCCCGCAGCCACGCCTTCACAGAGTCCACGAACTGCTCACTTTGCCAGGATTAAGCAGAAGCAGGTATCAGTGCTCACAACTCAAAACCACCGGGGAACCATCACTATGACAAGGATGTCCTTTCCCCCATGGCCAACCCTTCTTTCCAGGCCCAAACATTACCTTAAAGCCTCTGTAAGACACTCACACTGTACTAAAGGAGAGCTATTCTGACCTCCCTCGCAGGACTCATCTCTGAGGACTTCATATGGCGGTAGTTAGCGACGTTAGAATGTGAGTAATAAGTGCCCCCATACAACTAGCAAAGCAAATTTTAAATGTTACCCATTTAAACTACATTACTTTGAGATGTGGAACAAAGCCAGGTGACAGGCTTCATCAGTCATCATCACTGCTAGTACAAGATAAATCTTCTTTTACACTTGCGGTTGAGTGGTTAAGCTGAAGGACTAGAAATCCACCAGGGTCTCTCCACCTAAGTTTGAATCCTGCTGACAAAGAATTTTCCAGAATCCCCCCCCCCCCCCCCCCCCCCCCCCCCCCACCTTCCCTTTTTTTTTTCCTTCCCCCCCGTCCCCCTTTCTCTCCTCTCTCATGATTAACTCTTTTTTCGGTGTGTTGGTTGCGC
>JAODKM010000046.1:2657037-2669883 GCA_026780845.1 Petrocephalus sullivani | reverse complement strand
AAACTTCTTTTTCCCCTGGCGGTTGGGGGGGTAGGCGAAGGAAACAAAACCCCCCAGGGGCCCCCCCCCCAATTTTGAACCCTTCTCCCCAAAAATTTTTCCCAACCCCCCCCCCCCCCCCCCCAGGGATCCATCCAGTTTATCTTAATCTGTTTGCTGCTCAGACAACTTTTGCTGTTTTACACCGAAAAGCTTAGGTGTTCGATTAAGGGATGGAATGCATCACATTTCCTTGATAGATTTTATTTATAATTCATTTTTACAAACACAAGGCAGACAGCTGTACAGCTCCTTCCTTCTGTAAATGGGAAGCAGGATCTTTCATGTTGTTAGCTCTTGGCAGTTATTTCTCAGTATCTGACAGACGATCAATGGAGATATTCAACGATACAAAGCACCGATGAGTGAGAAGCCATTTCTTCGTCACATACGCGTTTTCCTTTTAGCGGGAGGGTTTTGCCTCCGTTTTTCTGCTAAGAGTTCTAGAATATATTTGTTCTGAGTCCTTCTGCGATTGAGGTAGTTCTGGGAGACGTTATGGTCCAAACCTGGTTTCCAATAAGGTACATCGATGAAGTTTGTTTCACTCAAGTCACCTCTAACCTTCTCTTTAGGGGGGGCGATGGATGAAAAGGGGGCAGATGAGGTCGTATCCTGACCGTCGCCAGTATCTCCAAGGGTCACCATAGTGTCAGTGTACTCAAAGGGTATGCTGGGAAATGTAGTACTGTACAACAAGGTCGTGGGACTGACTGTTGTGGGGTACTCGTCTGTTGGATCAGAAATGGAGGACAGGTCCAGCCAGGTTGAATGGCTGCTGTACTTCATAAATGTGCTCACAGATGGGCTGGGGTCCATGGGAGTTGAGCCCGCATCCGTGGTGTCCGTCGGGATGACATCGGTGCTGTCGGAGTCCAAGGAACCATCGCAGGCCCGGCAGCACATCTGCTTGTAGCCTGGAATGGTGCAGTACCGGCTTAGCACCTCCACGCGACAGAACGGCGACTTGTCCCCCCGGCAGCGCCGATCTGCAAGAGCGGGAAAGTGGAGAGCTGAGAAGCCTGTAAGGTACACAGTAGGCAGTAAAGAGAACAGCAGGGAGAGGCAACAGTGAATAAGGAGGTGATTGTGTTAATTGTGCTCTCTTCTCAGACAGATGACAGTGTCGTGAGACTGCCATAAGCAGCGTAAGTCAAACATTTCAGGTTTCGACAGCGAATAGGTGAGCTCAGCAGCTTCTATAAATAAACACATTAGCGTGCCGCACATCACAAGGGCAGCGGCGAGGAAGGAGACTGAAGAGGCAGCAGAAACAGACAGACACCAGGATGGGCCACTCTCTAATCAGGCATGGACACACCATCCTTTCCAAACCATTTAAGGGTTATTTAATTAAGGTTGTTTTTGATTTCTGGGTGTCAACGACTTTGATATTCTTCCATATATCCTGCACATTCATCGACCCTGCAGGCAGGACCAGATCCCTTTCACCCGGCAGCTGAATCCTGGCCATCAGTGGCAGAATAACATTAACTTATGTATGTGCAATGCAAATGAACTTGCTCAGATACTATAGTCTATATCAGGGTGGGGAGAAAGGGCCGTTGTGTATGCAGGTTTTCGCTGCAACTGGGTTTTTATTGCAAAAATTAGAGGACTGATTGGCTGAAGATTCCACATACCAGGGTTTGGACAGCTGACCTAAAGGTTATCCCAAAAATCTGCATACACACTGGCCCACTGCGGATAAGATTGCCCCCGCCCAGTCTATATCCAAATATCAGAGGTGGAAGTTTCAGGTTCAGAAACTCTAAATCCAGGTGAAGATTTTGTTTCAACCAACCAGTTGAGTACTCTGTGACTGTGACTCTTTATGCTCATGTGGTTGGTACCAGAGTATGTGAGTGGAGTGGAGCGGCAAGAATTTCCGCTCCGCGCTCAGAGCATTTCATGATCATTCCTTCCAGCTCCACTCTGGGTTTACCATTTTCCGGTCCTCGCTCCCTCCTCACTTGATCCTCGCTCCATGTTCGCTCCATGAAAAAAATGTCTCTAATTAACGCTCCACTGTAATTTTTCATTATTTATTTATTTTTATATCGAACCTCTGTCCATTCAGTGAAAAACAAATACACAATACTCAGAGAAAAATATCAACGTGCTTTAGTAGAACAGTAGCTATATTAGCCCAAGCCAAATATATATTGGCTATCGTTTAGCTCAGTTTTGAACAAAATGAAATACAAATGCTGGATGTGGCTAGATTAAATAAATAATCAGAAGAAAAACATTACATTAAATAAAATAAATAAATTACTAAACTAAAATAAGTTAAACAAGTGGCCAAACGAAAAAAAAAATATGCATGTAGGCTATTATTGCCTTCTTTTTAAACCAAATTGTTGGTTGAACAGTCACTCTTTTAATGATCAAAATTAATGCTGCATTCACTTTGAGAAAAACAAGCTTTTGCAGAGTGGAGGGTATCAAGCACATGCGATTAGATCATTTTAAAGAAGGCCTGGTCAAGTTCACTCTTTCTCTCCTGTGAAATATTTATTTTTGCCATTCTTTGTTGAAAGAAGCTTTAAAATCTACTGCTCTCTACCTCTTTGCTTGCTTTCTGTGCTACTTCCTCTGTAAATAAATTAAAATTACACATTTCACTGTGCTAAAATGAATTTTAAATAAGAAAATTAATTAGTTAATTAATTATTTATTAACAAATTGATGTATGCAGTTGGTATCGGCAATGTGGGTTGTTAAAGCATTTCAGGTGAGACGGCGATTATATTAGAAAATTATAATTTCTACCTCTAATATTTAGAGAGACAAAGAAATGTATTATGGACCACCGACCTTTAGATTTGCTGTCCAAGTGTGAGTGGAACACTGTATCGTGTTTTCTCGACACATGCCTTTTAAGATTCCACAACGAACCTTTCGTCGTTGTAATCACCTTCCCGCATTCGCTTTCTCCGTTGTCGTCATTACCTTTTAAGATACATTTGTATTTTTGATCACCTTCTTTAAGGTAGTATTTCAGAAAATCTATCAGTGGTGCTTAACTGTGCTTTGCACAACATGAATTTGTTCGTGCTATAGCTAATGCAGTTGCATTATGGGCCGGAGCGGTAGTGGAGCGCTCTCGGAGCGAGAGAAAATCGCCACGCTCCGACTTTCAAAAAATCTGCTCCAAGCTCGTGGCAAAATCATGCCGCTCCACGCCTCGCTCCGCTCCCACTCCGCTCCGCTCACATACTCTGGATGGTACTCATCTTGGTCAGGATTTGTACTTTCTGAACTTGAAATTTCCACCACTGCCAAATATACAGGCAATTCCAGACCCTATTCCAGGGGGCGTCAACTTCCCAATTTTTTGTGTTAATACCCCTGAAGAAAAAAAAAGGATGACACTTTACATGTAGAGGCACAAGTAACTTAGTAACTTAGATACTACTGAAGTGCAAATCATGAACAAATATAGTAACTGAATGAAATACATGAACTTGATTAATGATGAACGACCATGGGATTAGTATAATATCAATAAAATTTCACCTAGGCTTAATAAAACACTTGAAATTATCTGGAGTCCAGCCAGAAAATTGACCAGTACGGAAATAGCAAATTTAATAATTCCATGTCACTGTAAACACTGAATTTGCACATGAGGAGAAACATTAAACATTTGGGGAAAAAAAAACATTAAAGGAATCTCCCTGAAAAAATAAAGTGCGTCCGCAGTGCGTATAAGTCCATATGAACAGCGTTAACCAGTCCAACAGGAAGGCAGTGAATCTTCAGCGTTTATCCACAGTACAGAGTGGTTTTTACATCCGTAAATTTCATATAAAGACCCAAAGAGAGAACAATGATAGACATTATTAGATTACATCTTGAATATTCAATACAGGAAACAGCCAGTTATATACAGTATAATGTAGCTTTCCAACATAGTTTCTAAAGGGACACAAACTTTACAATGCACAATATACACTGGTTACAAAGGAATACGTGACAGAGACTAAGTACCGGCCGAAATATCCCTGGTTTGCACCCGGACCCTGCACTCCGTTTATTTTATTTCTGAAAATCTACACACCTTGCGGTTTTATTTGAACCTCTGGAGACTGAGACCACCACATGAACTTCAGAAGGCAATCACAGCAAAACGCAGCCAATTCTTTCAGTTTTAACACGAGGACGGCATTTTACGTGGCATTCTGTAGCACTTCCTGACTTTTAGGTGCACTAAACGGACGGATATTTCAAGATCATACAGACATACACGTACCATAGCACGCACGAGAGCAGCGGACAGCACAAACATAAATCTTTTGGAATATTCTTCCCAAAGCATTCTTGTACATCTCAATTAAACTACCATCCCTTTTTTATGCAGATACAATGACCCTGAACGCTACGTTTATACTTGGCACAAACATGTGGCTTCTTAAATTTCAGTACTACACTGACTATGCTATTATACTGACGAAAAATAAATATAAAACACACACATACTGTAACAGTCAAGGATAGTGATGGTTAGCAGGGTTAGTATAATTAGAATTAACAAAAGTCATTCAGGTAGAGTTTAGGTTTCTTTTACCAACATTAGATTTTAACAGTCACAACAAGAGAATCAAGTCAATTACTGAAGCAGAAATATGGGAAACTGTAGCCTGAATGTAACACCCCATTTGGGCTAATGTTAACATAACATTTAGAAAGCAGAATGTACTCTGTTTTTCCACTCAGCGAGTTCACACACTCTGAGATTCCCCCAGCTGAGGATAAAGCTTCAGTTTCCGAGAATGACAACTTGCACAAGAGGTCAACCAACCAGATCGCACAGAAAAGCTCTCGGACCCCGAGGCGTCCAATCACGTGCCGGTCTGTCCTCCCCCTTAAGAGCTGCCGACTCGCTTAAAAGCTTTTTCGGGCAGTGAAGAGGACATCTTTTTTTTTTTTTTTGGACACAAAGCTCCGGACAGTGAGTACGCGGAGGAGGAAAATCGCCCGGGGCCATGGAGTCGTCCTTGCACGGAAACGATCGGACGTTTGGGAAAAAAAGTGTATAGAAGCAGAATAGGGCAATCAGGGGAGACGGCCCCAGAGACTAAAGGAGACAGAAAAAGGCAAGGTCCATACAGGCAGCGGCATGCACTGCAGACCAAGTTCAGAATTATACAGTGGAGGCCGTTTACTTGAAATCTTCTGCCTGGGGAATTTCAGCTCGGGTCGAGGCTGCCAGTGGACTAGGAGATTGCCCTTATTATTGTGGTCAGCCGAATTACCTGCAAAGCAAAAAAAGAAACACGGATTTTCAGATAGCAACTACGTCAGGAAAGTCTTCAATCAACATAATAAATGGATGAAGTAGGAGCTACATATAAAGTTTATAGTAGCTTGACAAACCAAACCTTTAATTCACAACATCCTACTACAGAGATCTATTTCTAACCATTTCCTGTACGCATTTGCCCTGGATTATGTTGGATCACAGGGGTCTTGAGCCTACACTGGGAATGTATGCAGGAAGAGGCACCAACCCCTCACAGGGCACCCAAATCATTCACAGCTCCAGGCAATCTGGCCGGGCCGATGCTGACCTGGACACGGTAGCAGCTGGCACAGCCGGGTGCTGGCCGGCCTGCTCCCCAGGCAGAAGCCGACGGTGTTTTCGTCAGCGCTGCAGCGCACGCCGCGCTCCTGGGTGCCTCTACCACAGCTTTCCGAGCACTGCGGCGGACAGAGGAGGATGTCACACGGAAACCTCTACGTCTGCCTTTCAGACACTCAGACAGACCCTTCTGATGGGGCCTGTTCACCTCGAGATGCACATTTCTGCCCCGCGATGCACATCCCAAGTCGGCCAATGCTGCTGATGACATCACATTACACACAGCTTCTCAAAATCGCAATCAGTGGTGGATGTGATTGTTCCTCCCTGCACTGTTAATAATGTTTCAAAAAGACTCCCCACCTCTGTTTTTCTTGGCCCCCGCCACGACCTCACCTGCGACCAGGACCCGACGGTCCACTGGGCTGGGCAGAGGTGCCGGTTACAGGGCCGGCGAGCCTCGGGCCGGTCCTGCTCGCAGTACTTGCTATGGAGGGAGTGGCTGGTGCCGTCCGCCAGTGGCTGCACGCAGCGGACGGATCGCAGCTGGAAGCCAGTCTTGCCGCAGGAAGAGCTGCATGGCTCCCAGTCACCGGTCAGCCAGCTGCAGAAACAAAAAGGGGCGTGGCCAGCCGGCAGGCGGGGGGATCGGATGCGAGACACACGTCTTTATGATGCTGACTCAGACCCGTTATCTCCCGATGGACATGACAAACTGGGTGGTCCGAAGAGGGAAATGACTTGCTAGATATGATGACGAGGATCCACTGTCTGTTGTTAAACCTGAATCCTGCCTTGTTTGAGCTCAGCTTTGCATTCATTTCAGTGTTTGTTTCTTAAAAATTGAGGATTTTGACATTGACTTTTTTAATTAAAAAACAGGATTCCACGTGTCCAAGCAGCTCCGACCCGAAAACTTAAACACGTTTTAAGAAGGGGTCAGGAATGTTTCTATCCCCCCTGATGCCCCGCCCCCTATTCCCTGAAAGCTCTTTTTTTGGAAGATGTTGTGTAGCTCCCGCTCCAGTCCTGCTTACACCTGTAGCTGTGTTTTCACTGGAAGCCTGCACTTATGCCTGGTTCACTCTCTGACAACACGCATGTTTGTAATGGGCTATATGCATGACTTGTACAGGGCTGCCAGCCTTGGGCAGCTGGCTGGAGGGAGATTTTCAATTCGAGTCTGCACACACATGCACACGCATTGACATGCATGTAACAGTTGTATTACTTTTTAAACAATCTGTAGCATTTGCAAACAATCCCCAATGCATTCGACGCAGCTAATTTTAGGTTTAAAATGGAATAATATAGATTTGCGTGAGCGTGAGAGTCTGCAATCTTGCGGGGGAGCGGCGGGGCGAGCGGGAGGCAGACGTACGCGGGCGGGAGGCACTCGATCTGGTTGCAGTTCCTGCTGATGGCTCGCGGCTTCTTGACGCCCTCGCAGTAGCCGCGGTCCACCAGCTTATTGTCGGACTTCCTCCTGCAGCCGTACCGCGTATACTGCTTACCTGGCAGGGGCAAATCAACACTCAACCTGCGCGAACATCAGCACGGCCAGCACATTCCCTAACATTAAAGATCAGGTTCTAAAATTCAGACGACATACCATTTAAAATGTCCTTCATTGCAGTACCAGCGGCAATTCTATGTTTTTTTTAAGGTGGGAGGTTTCATAATTCATACAGAAAGGCTAATCTTATCATTAGTCAATCATATGTTTTGAATTGGTGAGTGACTGGGGAGGGGCACTCCAGGGGCCAATCAGCTTTCAGCTGGGTATATGCCTCTACTCCATAATTTTTAAACAAAAAAATCAATCCAGGAACTTGAAGGATAGACCATCAGCTAGACTGTCTTGCTAGATAGTCAAAGTACAGACTGACAGCAGAGATGTTTTCTTTGGTTTCGCATTCCTCGATATCCAGGAAATGGGAGCCTACCTCCCCCACAGGGTTTGGAGCAGTGAGACCACTTCTTCAGTGCCCATTCAAAATACAGCGAGTCCTCTGATATCACGTCATTCTCCACCGAAGCCTCTTGCTCCTCTTGAACATAATACTTGTATGACAGAGTGACCTTGGAGTCCCCAAAAGTTCGCACCTGGGGACGAAAACATAATACAGACCCACATTGCCTGGACAATATGGTACATTCAAAGGTCGTCAACCATTTGGGGGATTGGGGGAATCAGATTGAGTCCTAAATATTCAGAGCAAGTGGTCTGTATATGGTACATATATCTGTTATGATTTTGGTGGAATTTCTATAAAAAATTTTTATTTTAATTCCTCTCAAAATTTTTATTGTTCTCTGATTTCATTCAAAATTCCAACTGCCTTTCGCAATCTGTATTTAAAAATTTTTTGATATTGCCTTAAAGCAAACCCCTCCAAAAAATCATTGGGGTTTCCTGTGACTCAGTCGTGCTGTAAAATGATAGCAAACATGGAACTCAGTGAAAGATGTATAAAATTATTATATGAACCTAGCTGGGATCTGCATGCCACAAAGCATAAGTACTGAATATGTTTCACTGATTTGACTCAGATGAGTTTAAGTTGTGCGTGAGGAGATTTGGGCAATTTTGGATCTCGGCTATCCAGCAATAGCTCTCTGTGATGTGCCAGACGACACATATTGGCTGGCATTTGGTGGGTGAGGAGGCCAGCTATCTCTGCCTTGTTGCTCTACAGCGACACCTACTGTTAGCAACACTTCTGGCAAAGCCAAGCTGGGAGCTCCCTCCTCCCGCCCAGCCATGAACCCCAGAGATCTTAAATTAGCCGGTGGGTGGTGGCACACGCGTCGAGGTGTATGTGAGGTATATGTGAGGTGTATGTGAGCCAGAGGTGGGTCTGCTGTTTCTTGGTCCCCTAACCCCTCCATCAGATGTCTCAGTAACTAAATAAATAGTTAAGAGTTAAAGTCAGAAGAATGTAGTTAGTTAGCTGGTTAGCAGAACACGCTGCTTCAATATCTGCAAAATATGGAATGCGCGGTGACTGTTTGTGGGCGACAGGCGGTCCCCAAACCTTGGGAGGCCCCATGCAAATGGAGGTTTGAGCCTTGAGGGGGACGATTGAGCATGCCTCATAAACAAGAGACAAAAGGGAAGCGCCACTGAAATAGGGGGCGTTTTTCAGTACCAAGAACACAAAGATCGTACTTGACGTCTTGGCATGACCGGTCTTGCTGACTTGCCTTCCAAGAACAAACTTGGGGTGCAATGAATCATGGGATTGGTCTCATTTGGCGAGGATGCAACTGACGTATCGCTGCTATTTGGGGCGGGGCAGAATCAACATCCGCGGATTTTTACTGTCCTCCATGCTTCAGTTCATAGTATCGGACCTCGTCTTCGGCGACGGAATACGGCGTAAAACGGGTGCGTGAGAACCCAAGTATGGTCAAGTATGCATGCTGAGAAACATCTAAGGTTACCTAATAGCTGCAGCCAGTAACTGAAAATATATTAAAATCAGCATAAAATCAGGGCCACAAGAGTTACCATGATAAGTATCCCATAATTCAGTGGGCCACTGGACTGGACGGTTTCTTCGTCGTCGTCATTCTGGTACTCCCATTCCACACCCTTCTCAATCACCGTCCGCGACTCTGGGAAGTCGCCGTGGTCATTCAGGAAGAGTCGTCCCGTGGCCTGGTTCTTCAACGCTGCAGGAGACAATGACGGACAGCCGTCACCAGATCACAGCCTCCCTCACTCTGTTTTCTGGCTATTATTGCTGAGGATTAACTGCACGTTGCGGCGCACTGGAAACGTACCGACAATGTGCGGCGTTCCCTTAAATTCCTGGATGAGTATGTGCCGTGCTCCAGCTGGGATTTCCAAAATCTCAAGGAAACCTGAAAGTGAAGAGGAACAGATGTACGGAATTCTGTGGCTAATTAACCGAATCTCATGCAGATCTCTTATGCAGAAATGACCTATGCTCTGCTCTTTAACCAAGAAAATCTATGACTTGTATGGCAGTACAATCATAAATCCCCCCCAAAAACTGTGAAAATAAGCATTCTTTTGTTAGGAATATTTTTTTCAGCCATACTAAAATATCCAGGTTAAATCCATGCAGAAAACTGTCTGAAAATCTTAATTGAAGGTCTTTAGCCAATTAATGTAATATTCATAGTCTGTCATATATTATTATTGTTATCATTATTATTATTAATATTACTAACATTAATAATATTACGACAGTGTAACGAGGACAAGCACTAGCTAAAGTAGTGGTGAGTGGCTCGGAAGGTCTTGGGTTCAAGCCCCTCTGCGAGGAATGATCAATAACTGGGTGGGTAAAGTTTTTCCTAGGGGACCTAAAAAGGCAGAGTTAGCCTCGAGTGTAAGTGACTAATTGTAGGACAGACACCTGACCGGGAAAGGGGGCATTCAGACTGGCTGCTTGGCTTAGATCAGAAAACGAGACCTTGTTTCTTGACACTGCGCGTGAAGGTGCCTTTGACGATCTTGCAGCTGGAGTTGTCCCCACCGCAGACGCCACATTTGTCTTCCTGCAGACTCGACCCGATGACAAGGTCACAGCCAACTTTCTGCAGAGACACAGCGCTAAGCTGAGTTACACAGGGCTTGGAAAACAGTCGTCCTTCAAAATCTCGGGCCTCCCGATGCTTACCACGCAGTCTCCTCGCACGCAGATGTTGTACGGGTCCTTGTAAGAACAGCGTGTCCCGTCGTGCACCATCCTCTTCATGTAGACTGCGTCGCTGCTTTCCTGTGACTGGCAGTACAGCTGGCACCTCTCTTCCGCTGCAAGGAAAAAGACCATTAAGGGTGACTGGGTCGCCTCAGAGGTGGATAAATCCAATCCAGACCAAGATTTTGTTCCAGCCAACCAGTTGAGTACTCTGTGACTATGACTCTTTGTACTCAGCTGGTTGGTTGAAACAAAATTTTGGTCCAGACTTTTCACTCTCTGGACCTGAACTAGGCCTGTCATCATACTTATCTTCAGCAGAAATCCAAGCAGAACTGAAATCTTATATCAAGGGGAAACATCTTGAAGGTTTTTAGAACAGAGATACTTTATTCATCCCTGTGGGGAAATTGCCTTTTCATCTATCCAATCTTGCTTTGCGTGAGGCACACAGACAGGTTGAGAAAAAGCTTGGGGTTAAGGGCCTTGCTCAAGGACCCAACAGCAGCATCAGAATGATGGCCCCCGGGATGCGAGCCGATGACCTTCCAGTCAAAGACACACAGACCTAACCTGCTGAGACACACACCGCCCACCGAGAATGACTGAAGACTCATTCTTCAAGACAGCTGGTGAAGTCGCCTGTCTCTCTGTCTGTGTGGCCCAGAGGCATCAGAGCTTGCGGGTAAAGTAGGGTGTCGCAAACAGAAGATAAACCAAGACAAACAACCGGTGACTGAATTCTGCATTCGGGACTTTGTGCAGCATGTATTACATGGATAAACCTCACATCACACCAGCGGAGCATTCCTGCACAAACAGCCACATTAGAAGTGACCCACTCAGCATGTCCTTCTGACTGATGGACTTCCAAAGGAACTGGGCAAGGAAGAAGGGGGGGGGGCGCTTTTATGGTGGGGACAGAAAGCCAGATGGGAAAGTCAGATGAGGGTCACTGAATGTACATGAGGCAAAGACACTGATGTCATTCTCTTTAAAAAAATACAAAATACAAGCACTACCCCACCCAGTGGATGGCCTGGAACAAAAGAAAAATCCCCATTAGTCCCAGTCTCATAGATTTACTGGATCTGCTGTTAATTATAGCAAATGCCTTAATATTTCCAATTTTCTTCTTTCAAAAGTCATTCTCCCCCTTGCATAATTGGTAACTGAAAGCCGTGAAAAGACAAACAGCAAGATGTCTACATTATAGTAGAGAGATTTAGCTTCAGAGTACCATTGGTGTAAATACTTTGGGCTAAATGAGCAACCTGAAGGCAGCGGCTTATAGCTAATGCTGTCAAAGATGTTGAGGCCTAGTGAGCTGCATAAATGAAATGTTAGGGTTAGGGTTGGGGTTAGTGTGCAATAGAAAAGAGTGGGTTATGGTTTGGATTTTGCTTGCAAAGTTTGTTTAATTTTAATCCCTCAGTACAAGGACACAGGGCAGTGGCTATACCTACACCACAATTCCATGTGTTCATCTCCAAAAGAAATGTTATACATTCCTCGGGTAGTTTAGAAAATTAGTATTTCCAAATTCCAACGGAATTTTCCGACTAGTTAAAAAAACGTACAGTCTGATGCAAAATTCCAGTGCGTTCATGCAAATATGAGAAACAATTAGCCAACCAGTTTCTTGCTGTACTTGACTGAACAGGAATGGCAGATGTGCATAAAAAGGCCACTTTGTTTTCAAAGGAAAAAGACTCAGTAAATCTAAGTGGCAGCAGACTATCTGTATATATAAGTTAAAGTGCAAGAGGCTTAGATGTGATGAATATCCTGTGACAAGTGAGGACACTTGCTGGCCCCGATCTTCATCTGAGAATCATCTGGCCGTAAGGTGCTAAGCAGCCAAACGCGACAGAGTTGACGAAAAGGTGGTTTGCGGGGACGGGGCGGCAGTTCATGCCTTTCACAGCATTCAGGTTTGGAAAGTTTCTGGACGGTGGAGCCCAGCTGGCTCCAATTAAGAAGAAGGGATTAAAGAAAACACACACACACTTGAAAGGAAGCCAGGAGAGCAGAAAGGGCCTGGAGCCGAGAGGGAATAGCCTCCGCCACTAAATACTCAAGCCTCTGCGATTGGCTCTGTTTACTGCATTTATCCTCTCTTTTCAGTTTCTCTTTCTTTCACCTGTGCTGTACTCGTCTACTTGAATTCTGAGCTTCTTTAAAGGGCAAGAAACCTATTTTTAGAGCATTAGATCAGAAGCCTCAAACTGCCGACCTGCCAGCCCTGTTTTTATTATTAAATCTGGCCTGCAGGTTGAGCTTTCGCTTTCCACTTTGTAATTCCTCACTGAAATGATCTGCATAGACTTGGCTTTGGCTGATCTTATAGATCAGCAGAATATGAATGTTACCGTGTGCTTTCCTCTTGTCTCATCTGGCCCACCTCGGGAGAAGGGCTCCTTGGCAGTGGCCCCCGGAGAATCTGAGGCCCCTGCCTTAGAGTTCGTGAGATCCTTGCTGTCAAACCCCTGTATTGACAGTACCCCCCCACCCCCCCCCCCCCCCGAAAACTCCCGGTGCGGG
>JAODKM010000046.1:2611786-2624188 GCA_026780845.1 Petrocephalus sullivani | reverse complement strand
GGCTGGGATGGTGTTGCGGGGGGGGGGGGGTGGGGGGGGGGGGGGGAGGGGGGGGGGGGGACGGAACCGGATTATCTAAGCTCCAGGATGGGCCAAGATTATGTTTGTGTGGGCCTGGCACCCCATGGAGCTGGGGCTGATATTTATTACTCTTTTTTTTTTTTTTATTCTGATTTTTGTTTGTTTAGGCAACAAATCCTCTTGTCTCGGAATATTTCTCAATATGCGCATCTGACCGCACGTGTGTTTCCGCGTTCCCGTCTTACCAGGTCCGATTCTCAGAACCAGAAGCACAGAAGGTGGTACAGTTCCCCGGATGTCGCTCTTGCCAAATGTCAAGGACACGCCGCTCGCACCCCTGCCACACGACCAATCCCGTGATTCATGGATCCCCAAGTTCATTCTCGGGAGGCATAGTAGCAAGACCGGTCTCGTGATCTTTACGTCCATGGTATCGAGAAATACCCTCAAGTCTCTTTCCAAAAGCCGGATGATGACCACTAACCCCACAAGTGCTCGGGAGCAGTCTCAGCCACGGCGGAGTGACTCTGGATGTCTCACTGAGAATCCGGCTCCATCGCTCCCCACGTCCACCTGAAACGTCTCTCCATTCTTTAAAAGTTCACTCAACAATCTAACTGGCAAAGACGACGTAGGGGTGAAGCTAAACCAATAATGATGATACTGATTCCTGAAGTAAATGAGTAGTGAGTCTTAAAAGTGAGTAAAGCAGCAATTGGGCTCTAAAGGAATCTTCCACTGTCGTTCACACATGGTAGTACTTCTGATATGAAGCCCCGGGTTAGTCTGCTGTGAGGTGGAGCTGTTCTGGAAAAAACTGTAACTCTGGTATTCGGTTCGTCAGCTGGGGACATCACTGAAAAGCAAGGCCAATGACTGTAACTCAGCTGTGCTGGAAATCCAGAACTTTTGAGGCAGGAATCCAATACTGATAAACCTCGCTGGTTCCAACGGACACAGCTCACTGAAGACCAGGGGGCTGAAAAGGCTTCCTTACTGGTAGAGAGTAATAAGGACAGTGTTTTTACAGACCGGACCCACAAACCCCCCCCAACCCATGAGGCGAAAGTCACCCACCCATTGCAGCAGCGAGGTCCACGTCACAAAACCCGGGCTGTGGTACCGAGTGAGTGATAATGTGACGGAGGAGCGGCTGCACAGGCCGTGTTGGAGGACACGCTGAGCCTCCATAGGTACATTTCTTACAGTATGGAGTAGAGAATTCCACCTGACAATATCTTTCTGTGACAAACTAAAGAAAAGGAGTGGGCGAGCGGACGGCAAATCATCCTTCTGCCTATAGTATGTGAAAAATGGCTATCTCTTCTCACCATCACATTTAGGAACAAAATGTCAAGAGCTATAACAGGAAAAGATACTAAAAACTAAATTAGAGATATGAGTATCCTGCACTGATTTCCTCTTATTTCTGATGTTTTGTTCCGGTGGATGGATGACATGTCCGCGCACAGGACTCCCCCAGAGCAAAATGCATTTTTAAATTCTCCTAATTTCTTTCTCATTCCTCTGAACAAATCCCAGTTTTGGCTTCACATGACGGCACGGGTCATCCAATACGTGTGAAAAAGGCACATATTGTTCTGCTGGAAGAGACCCATGCCTCTGGACACTGTGGGGGAAACACACTCACTTGGCCTCCTGGTGGTTTATCTGGGTTAAAAGGGCATGCTTTAAATTAAAAGAATGCCCGTAACATTAGTAACAGCTGACACATTCTCACAAGGTTACTACCAGGACGAGTCAAACTTAAGTAATACCCACACGGTGCCAAATATTTCATTTAAAGTGGCAGACGATTTAGGTCTGGAATTTATAAGATAGGAGAGCTACATGGCACGAGTCCTACATTCTGCTGGCCGGTGGCACGCAGTGCTTAACGTACATGTCATAAGGCAGGTTTATTCCAGCCGTTCAAATGATAAATGTTGAGTTTCAGGCTACAGTGCCTGTGGATTAACTCTTCAACTCCCCAGGCCCCATAAGATTTATTTTAAAGACAACCCAGAGAAGGAAGTCTACAGTGAAAGTTTCCCTCCTGCCTCCTCGCCCAAGCTGATGTCCTTCGTAAACGAATCCCTGCAGCGCTCTTTTGCTTGGAGCACAACACGCTTTCTGGTGTCTCTTACTCTTAAGCCTTGGATTGTCTTTGCTCAGAGAAGATCAGGAAAACTTGCCCAGTGTAATGTGGGAAAACTTAAACATAAACTCTTCATTTAAATGACCTCATTTTTTAAAAGGCAAGTTCAGTTAAGCTCCGAAATGATGCGTTTACACATGCGAACAGGTTGCACTTTAAGTTTTATACACCACCATATAGATCATTAAGAAAGTTTATGCTCACCCAAGGCTTTTTCCTGCATTTCACCAGCCAACTCAAAGCACAGCCCTTTCTGAAGCTCGTCTGAGAAATGTGATCTCTATGGTAACACTGGCTACATTGTGCTGCCGCACCGTTATTTAGACTGTTGTACAGAATCACCCCACCATTCATTACCCCCATAATCACTTCCAAATATCCGTGCCTGTGTACCTGTTACCCAGTACTCACAGTGAGCAATAGCAAATCAACGAAGGCATGCCATAATTTAATTAGCATGATGTACAATGTAAAATGATTGAATTCCACTCTTTTGCAAGTATTCATCATATAAAATATCAAAGGACATTAAAAATTCAGAATACTACATCATTTCACAATAAATCTTCACTGGGTGAATAATGTTAGAAAATCAGCCAGCTGGTAAGACAGTGATTTTCCAAAAGTGTTTCTATTGGACTTGTAGCTTTTTTTAGTATTATTTTGTCATGCTTAAAACCATACACCTATTAAGGAATATAGCAAATACATAAAGACTAAACACAAGTGTGTATGGATGCAATGTGTGTGCTTTACATACTTTTCAGGATGGATTTGCTTACGAATTATATTTAAGTAGTTTTCCAGGAAGGAGATGTGGAATGCCCACAGATAAATATGCCATTGTGTTCTGTTTCTTTACAAGGTAAATATTGATTGCATAAAGGCAGAAGACATTTTGTTTTTGACCAACATTAATCCTGAAAAAAAAATCAGATTAATGGCCTGATGGTATGTTTGCATGTAACCCTGGACCCTAGCTGATGTAATAAATGATGGAAATGTTACTGAGCTCTTTGGCTGTCCTCCAAACACAATTCCTTAGTCGGCCCTACAGACTGACAGAGTGAAACCAGTGAATTAAGAAAGCAGGCAGAAGGAGGTGCACTTCCAAAACAGTTCATGTTTGCATTCGTACCCGAGTTTTCCATTGAGTCTTACGAGATCCTAGTTTAGATAAGGAGATGTATGCATTGGAAAGATTAGGCGTGAGTAGGCAGGTAGAGCGTAGAAACATACCAGACCATCGCAATTGCTGACGGCCACAGATGCACCTTGCATGTCGGAGATGTCACCCACGTAGAGGCAGTTGGCCAGCAAAGGCTCCACCCGCCGGCTGCTGTTCTCCTGCCACTCCACCTTGGCTCCAGGGGCCACCAGGCGCCGGTTTCGCCGCAGACGCAGGTGCAGCTCTCGGCCAAAGACGGTGATGTTGTAGAAGAGCAGCTCTCTGCTGCTGCCTGCATGCTCCGGCCGCTCCGCTTCCCGGCTGCAGCGGCTCCGGCACGGCCTGGCCGGCTGCTCGGTGGATACGGAGTGCGACAGAAACCTGCCCCGGGCATCGGTGCTCACCGGCGTTACCAGCTGGTACTCCCTCACCGCATGCCTCAGGGAGTCTGTGCAAAAAAATAAGGAATATGCACACGATCGGGAAAAGGATCCGCATGCAGGCACTTAAAACAACACGGGACAGGCACATAGGGGCAGGGCAGGTGCTGGCGCACGCGCCGGTGGGGGTACCGGCTCGTGCACAGTGAGTGTCCCATTGCATCTGGAGTTTCCTGTAATGCGCCTATCCATAATGCACATGCAACTGCCCACTTCAGCTGCGCAAAACTCGGGACTTTTGCAGCCGAGCGCTATTTCGAAATATTGCCGATGCACGCCGCCAAAGAAAATGTGTGGCGGGGAAATAAACGGCTTATTTTACTATTGCATCCTATCGTTAGCACGTCTGAAAATTGGAGCATCGTGTAGTCACAATTTTCTGACAATCTTACCAAATGTCCGTTTACTTTCACTCCTTCCAAAACAATTATGCTATATACTTTTATTGTCTATATTACTTTCGGGCCATAAAATTGGAAACGCAGATTCTCATAGCACCTAAAGAGGGGCAGAGCGTCCTTTTTTCAAGCTCCTAAGCTCCATTCCGCTATATTGTATTATGATTACTGTCAAAACGATACTTGATTCTATACGCATTGCTTTCTTAACGCTATATCTGTTACAGATCGTCCATTAAAATACATTTTAATCTTCTTTCATTTTAGGATGCGGTTTCTGGTATTGTGATAAAATAACAAGCTGTATGTATCCAATCAACGATACACGATCACTAAGTTGTTATAACCACGCTTTCCTCCATTGATCTACTAATGTCATGTCGGCACGTCGTGTATGTCTTGCACTTTTATGAATAAGCAGGTTTTTTAGCACAAGCAACAGCAGACACAATTTTTGCCACTTAAATGTTCCGGTCCCGTCCAATTTGGGAACACAGGTCTGCAAAATAAAAAATTATTCGGACCCGATCCTCTATAAAGAGCGAGTCCTGGGTACTTAATTCCCGTCTTAACCAGGCTGTACCGCCCGGGCAAAGTGATGCTGCCTTAACGCGAAAAAACTGATGACATGGCACGCCACAGACTTCCTAAGATCATTAAAATCGGATAAAATGTGATTAGCGACTCGACATAACGGTATAAAAGGGGCGCTTCACCCGACCACAGCGCCTGTCAAAGTTGCCGTCAGTAAGCGTACAGTAAGGCACACGCAGGATAAACAGTAACACGTACCTATACTACTGGAGATGTAAAGGCCATTCGAGTGCAGAAGTAAGCGTATAAAGATAACCAATGCAAATCCAGGCGCAACATCCATAGCAGTCTCCAGCTGCTCGGGGGACCAAATTAATTTTATGGGGAGTTTTCGATGCCCGCGACCCGCTCGGCGAAAGAGCACAACTCCGTAAAGTGCCCGCGGTCTCTCTCTCTCTCTCTCTCTCTCTCTCGCTCTCTCTCTCCCTCGCTGTCACTCTCTTTCCCTCCCTCACTCTCTCTCCCCTCTCCCTTTCTCTCTCTCCCTCAGACTCTCTCTCCCCGCTCTCCCTCTCTCTCCCACTCTTCTTTTCCGACTCACAGGCAGCCAAGTATTACTTCACAGAGATAAGGGAAAGAACATGTTCGCAAGGAAAACTACCCAGATGCGCCCTGATGATAATACCATGGACATAGATTGTATTTTGAAATTAGCCAGATGCAAGTTTCCGTTCCAACCTGTAGTCAGTTTTTGTCCAGTTTAATTACCGTGAACCTTCACTAAGAAAATCAATTTGAAAGTGAGTGGATGGATGGATGTTCTAAAATATCTAAAAACGCGAGCAATAATCACATCACCCGTCAGTGAGGCCTATAGTGTTAAGTAATAATGTCGTGAGCCTTTGAGAGACACTGCAGGGAGAATAATTTTATCCGGTAGCCTATAGATGCTGCTGTTGGGAACCTAGACGCACCCAAACGATCCCACGCTGCGTGACAGTAATTGCGAGTTTGAATGTAACTGAAGTGTATTCTGTGTTATGAGCATGTGGTAAAGGTTATATGCACAAATAATTCCTTAGCGATATGCTGACGCATAAGGCACGCATGCGCCCTCTTGCTGGCTCCCAGAGGCTTGCGATCAGCAGCTTGCCCCCATACCTCCAACTCGGCCTGCCCCATGTTTCCACCACCCAGCCCCCCATCTGGACGGGGGTATCTCCTGCTGCAGGGAGCCTCTGAAGGTACGAGGTTCTAGCTGCCCATTCCTGGAAATGCCACCAAAAGCAGCCAGGGCTGCTCGCATCTCACCTCTGCATATTGTTGGGCTGGATTTAAGGCCTGGAGTCACTCTCCGCATAGCTCTGGGCTGTGGAGGACACTGGAGTACCCAGAGGAAAACTGCAGGATTTGGGGGGGGGGCGTCCACACATGCAGAGTGGGGGGCAGGAACCTCACACTCAACCAAGGAGATGTGTGATTACAACCCTACCTACTCAGCTACCTTGCCATCGTTCAGTTATTATTATTATTATTATTATTATTATTACTCCTCTCACTTTTTTCCCGTTACTGCTGGACTCTGTTATTAAAAGTATTTATTTTGATTTACCCGACACATATCTAAAGCTATTTATAGTAGACGGAAGGGTCCGAATATTCGCAGGGTCCTGGTGCCTTTAACCTACGACCCTCATGTGGTTAGCACATCCCCATGCTTATTGAGCAACAATCAAAAATCCATAACATTCTATTTTGCATATTTAATACATCTTTTTCCACACCAACACCCCCACTTTACTTATCTTCTTACATGCCCAACCTTTTTCCCCTTTTTTGTCATTTTTTCTTTTTTTTAAGCTGTGTTGTGATCTTGCACAATGTCTTGGCACAATCTCCCTCAGGATGAATAAAGCTTTTATATGATTGTATTAATAATAATTGCTATTATTATTGCTGTTGTTATTATTGTTGCATCTTGTATTGTGGACGTTTATGAAATCTAGCATGCCCAGAAATACTGCACTGAAGACGTAACAAACAAATTATGAAATCCACGTCGCTCCCGGGAACCTGTTTGGGGACCAGAAAAAGGCCAGCAAATCCAGCGGAGGCGAAATGCAGTCGAGTACAATGAAAACTGGCCCCTGGAACGCCTGCGACGGTGGGGAGCCCCTCACGCCGGATCTGTAATAAGTGCCTAGTGTTTTTAAGCCCAGTTACAAATGGCTACAAGCCATTCCAGCAAATCTACAGCGGGCTACCACCTTATAAATCTGCAATAAGCCAAATAAACAACATTAATTCTATTCTGGGAAGGTTGTAAGAGAAAGTTATTATAGATGGTTCTGGGCTCTGTTGCATTGTTATATTTCATTCATTCATTTACCTTGAGATGGACTGGAGTAATACTGAATGCGCAGATGTGAAGTCAAGGAAAAATGACACTCCGGAAAGGCAAGTCTATGTTTGAGCGGCTCATAGTCAGATAGAGGACAATGCAGGGCTTTGTCACCAGAGTGTTACATCGAGCACTCAGCTTCTCACAGAAGCTTTACAGAAGTAAAAGCCAAAGTTATCTTCCTGCTCTTGCTTTCTTTCTTATACCCAAGGAGACGGTGACATGCTGCCTTGCAAGGAATTCACTATTGTGAAAAGGGTAAGGGGGTCGAGGGCGAGTGGGCGGGCTGGCCTGCAGGATCCCACATGTGAAAAGCACCATCAGCTCTCGTGCAGAAGCAGAGGCGGGGAGCGGAAGACATAAAGCAATCTGACGGCTTTGCCGGGCCAGTCACAGCGGATGAGTTTTGGTCATGGGGGGTGACGGGGAATGGGACCACCATAAGAAACCTCTTACCAGGCCATACACCATCTCACTTACATTCTCCTCTTGGGCAGGTAGCTGGTAGAAAATGGTCAGGCTGGGGAGGTTTGTGCTTAAGAGGGAGGTGTAGTGCATTGTGGGTAATGTGCATGGTTAAACGCTGAAAATCTCTGCTAGAACTTCCCCTGAGTCACGAAAGCAAGACCTGGTGGTTAAAAGGCCAATAGTTCACTGGAGTGGTTTCGGCACAAAAAAATGCTTACAAATTGAAACCTGGGATATTTTTATCAGCATAATTAATAATCTAAATTTTCAATGAATGACATTCAAGTTGAACCTGACATAACAGTAGCACACACTCTTCCATATGTCACATATGAAGCCCTTTTCTATTTCATTATTCGCAAATTCCGTGGTATGTATTCACGACTGCAAGCACTTTTTTCCCCAGAACTGAAAGGGTTCACTACAGCGACGACAAAGAAAACTTCCCAAAGCACGAGCGCTGCTTCACCGGCTGATTGCTTTTTTCTGATCCCTTTTTCATTAAACTGAGGGGGGCTTCTGCCCACTGACTCACCAGCATCTCTGTGCTCCCCTCCCACGGACCCGAGGGTATCTGGGCAGGACTCTATCTACAGCTATCCCTCTGACCCTCCGGCCACTCTATTACCCACTGGGCTTGTTATCTAGGTTTTTCAGGACCCCTCTGCCAGATGGCATATGGCCCTGAAGAACACACACACACATACACACACACACAGACACACACAGAATAACTGCACGTACCGAAACTATCATTCATTTTCACACACACACTCCTTCAACTCCAAATCTTTTCATCCTGCTGGAGACAGCCTCTCAATTCCTAATAAGATTTTTGGCAGTCAGTGTGATTCCATTATTTTCCACACCACAACAAGATCAAGTTAGCATTCTACAAAAAACAGACATGCATTCATATATATATATATATATATATATATTTTTTTTTTTTTTTGGCAGAAAGTAGAAAAGCTATGGGCAGGATGGCTGCTCAGTGGTTAGCACAGGAACCTCATATGTCCAGCATTCGAGTTCATTCGCACCCCTAGCTCCGTGTGCCTTGAGTTCACACAAGTCCAAAAACATGCGGTTAGGTAACAGGTCTCTCTAAATTGCCCATAATCCGTGAGCGTGTGTGTGCGGGTGCGCACACCCTGCGATGGACTGGAATCCAGTCCAGGGTGCCTGCTGTCTCATGTGCTATGCTTCCTGGGACAAATTCCAGCATTATAGTGGCCCTATACTGAATACTCACTGTGAAGATTAATGGATAGAAAACTAGCATTTTTTCATGTATCAGACCTTTTTAACCTATGGGTGACATACTCTGATAATAACACGAGGGAAGAATTTAACAATAGAACACAAACACTGGTACGGAATGTTCCGGCCATTCATCATGCATCTATGATGGGAACGGACATTAGTTCTAAAACCAGGCTGAAGCAGTGTTACGATACTTATTATTGTTTTAATAATGCAATGCATGTATTAAGGGTATTCATTTGTGCAGCAGCTTTTATAAAAAGCACATTGTTGTGTCTTTTATTACTAACAGGATAAAGCAAACTGAATTAACACAGCCCTTTTCTTGCTGAATTAAGAATGGAATGCATGGCCTTGATTATGAATGTCCAATAGCCTATAAAAGCCTACAAATTGCCATATGTTTTGCAGAAGGGAAGAAGAAATTCACCTTTAACTGTGGAGCAGTCCAAAATCAGACATTCCATAATTAATGTGTTAGTTACTTACATTTTAATGCCCATTTAATTTCCTTAAAATTTACTGACAATTAAAATCGCACTGCATGTTTTTTATTGCAAAATTACAGTACAATATATAGGACAATAAAAGCAGGACATGATATATTTAAATAAACAAGATTAATCAACTGATTTAACCACAAACAAATACATAGATACATACATACATCTTTCCGGGTTTGTTTATTAGATTGACCTAATAGAAAAAGAACTGCAGTATTAAATATTGACCTCAATAAATGACATAAAACAACAGGTACCTGGAAGTCCTAAATGCTATGAAGCAGCCTGTATATCTTGGGGACAGTTAAAGTAGATGGATACCTTAAGGGGGCAGGAGAAGCTGATGGACTGTTGAGTAGGAGATGGGGAAATATGAGATGTCAATAGAACGAACCAGAAAGAGCAGGGTCACAGCTGGGAGCCACAGCGGAAGCTTCAGGTCAATGACCTCGTGACCCTTTGACAGAGATACACCCTTTGCTTACTCGTCTGAGAAGGAAGCCTGCTAACGTTTTTCTGTGGAGAAGGCCTTAATGTAAATGCAGCACCTTCCGCTATTTTCATTAGACTGCAGTATGGTAAATTCCACACTGAATTTATCGCATTTCTGACTGTCATATTAAAAGGAAGCTTTTTGGCCAGGCCTGCCCGTAACAGTCGCAGGAAGAGCTGCATCGTGGCTACAGAGAGTAAACAGTGTTAGGAAGTGAGCGGGTGAACTGCAGCGTGGGGGGGCTGGCGTCTTACCCAGAATCTGAACAGCTAGCTGTTTAGGTGCCTTAAAGCTATGACATTTACTTTGGATGAGGGGAAAAAAAACAGAGAACGAGAGCAAGCAATATATGTAAAAATGCGACTTTCTTACGAGCACATTCCCCGAGTTGCTTTAAAACTGTCATCAGGCATGATGCTTAGGCCCACGCCTGGGAGTTAGTAGCACACCGCTCATATTCAGCAGAGACTCCCCAGCCCTCTAAAGACACTTCTCAGGGGAACTTCGCACAACCATACACATGGGGCTTCTTAAGATGAAAATGGTCGAAAGGATCATCTGACCAAACCAACGACAATTAATGGCAGAAAATCTGCCATCTGCCTATATTTTTTTTGTAAGCCTGAATTTACTTAAATTGGTTTTGTGCAAATTGAGTTCTACCTGTATTTGCGATTTTTAAGAAGAAAGCAATTGCTGTTAATGAAGCATGTTTGCCTGCTATTGTTAATATTTAAGACTGGAATACACTACATCATCCACAAACAACCAACCATCACTGTGTAAATTGCAGACTTATCACTGAATGTCTCCACCTTCCACTTAACATCTGATCGACACTTTTCGGGGTGATAGCCAAGCTCGTTTTCCCCTTTACGTTAAAGTGTTGTCTGGCTGTGTTTATTTCAGCGTCTCCATCCCTTCTTTACAATTACTCTAAGATCCACGTCGGATTCTCTCGGCGTGGTAAAATATTCCCGATTGCCTAAGACTGCACAGGGCCACACAGAAGATGTGTCGTGGCGTTAGCAGGAACTGGTTTGGAAGGCTTTGCTTCCAAAATCCAGTTTGCTTCTGATGAATAAATGCATCCTATTACTCTGGACGCAGAGTTTGGGAGGGCAGACCGGCAGGAAGCCAGGCCTGTCAAAAATGGATGCGCTTCAGCTCAGGGAGAGCTGGGTAAGCCTAATGGGCAGGGGCCGTAGCTGCTGTGCAAGGCGGACCTACCACGAGTCCTCTGCCGCGTGGAGATCTCCCTAATGGGCAGGGGCCGGAGCTGCTGTGCATGGCGGACCTACCGCGAGTCCTCTGCCACGTGGAGATCTCCCTAATGGGCAGGGGCCGGAGCTGCTGTGCATGGCGGACCCACCGCGAGTCCTCTGCCGCGTGGAGATCTCCCTAATGGGCGGGGGCCGGAGCTGCTGTGCATGGCGGACCCACCGCGAGTCCTCTGCCGCGTGGAGATCTCCCTAATGGACGGGGGAAGCCAGGGGGCCTCACACGATTCAGGAAAACCAGGCAATAAAACACAAGGGGCATTTACCATTGTGGTAGACTTGGCAAGTTTAATTTCTTTTTATTTATTATTTTTTGCAAAGAGACATTTTGTTTATTTAGCAGAAACTTTTGGCCAAAGTGACATTACATTTTTTACTATTTTCTGAAAACAGGGTCAGACAGCCCCTGGAGCAATGGCAATTAAGGGGCTTGTTCTGGGCGACCAATGGTGAAATCCCTCGGCCAACCTGGGATTTGAACCGATAACCCTACAAATCACAGGCAGAGCCTGCATCATCGCACTGAGCCATGCGGGATTACAGGTGTGGTGTATTCCATCTGAACCATACAGGACAAAGACATTTCCCCTCACAGGGACTGGTACAGTTCTGTCTTACCAACCCAAGTCACTGACTTAAAGGCTCAGCACATGAACAGGGGTTGTTCCTCACCAATAATGGTGCAAGCATGTTGCACTATGAAATGTCTGATATTTTGAAAATAGCTTCCCCCTGGAAAATATCTGGCAAGGACACCAGAACATTTTGTATTTAGTCTGTAAAAACAGACTGAGAAATGTGTTGAACCCATAAATTTAAGACAAACAGGGTCTCTCCAAAACACCAGAGAAGACGGGCAGCATGTTGCTTTGAGTGGAAACTTTGTGGAAAGTTTACATTTATAAAAACACGGAGTCAGTGCCGGCTAATGTCATTCTGAAAATGTCTAATTTTCTAATGTCTAAAAATGGCTAATGTCTTCTGCTCATAAATGGTCACAGGCATGAGATGCAAAGACCAGAGGGTATGCATAAACTACAGGGAAATTACAAGAGACCTGCATTATAGCATTGCCTCTATACGAGTCGCATCCAGCATTTCAGGACGAACATGGCTTTACACAACACAGACAGATCAGTACATAAAAAATGCATGGACCAATTAACCTACAGTATACATATTAGGAAAAGGAGACGTATACACTCACCTAAAGGATTATTAGGAACACCTGTTCAATTTCTCATTAATGCAATTATCTAATCAACCAATCAC
>JAODKM010000046.1:2585579-2610497 GCA_026780845.1 Petrocephalus sullivani | reverse complement strand
CAAGATGCTATCCTATCAATATGGGCCAACATTTCTAAAGAATGCTTTCAGCACCTTGTTGAATCAATGCCACGTAGCATTAAGGCAGTTCTGAAGGCGAAAGGGGGTCAAACACCGTATTAGTATGGTGTTCCTAATAATCCTTTAGGTGAATGCATATATATATATATATATATATAGTAACATTCAGCGACTCACTGATAACAGATGAGTGGAAATTTAATTATACTAGTGGTGGCACGGAGAACAGTATTGCAGTATAAATATTGCTTTGCGCCGTGTGCTTTGTGGAATGGGCTCCAGCGTTACCACAATCCTGGATAAGAGGTGCCGATAGCAGATGGATGGATAGACGGGTGGATAAGATTTGTATATGCTTGCACATTTAAACAACGCTAAATGCTTTTGTTGCAATTTTAATGTTAAAAAATGAGACTTCAGATATACTGGTACCCTGACAGTACATGTAGTTCAATACCAAAAAAAGAAAACTGCATTATAAATGAATGATTCTCTCCGTTTTTACTATACTTTCTTGGGTGGGGCTCAAAAACATATTTAAACCTTCTAGTAAGAACATAATCATTAACCACGAATATACATCGTACTGCCTCAGCGATAAGAATAAAACACGTATCCGCCAATAATACACAGCTAACTACAGAATTAACTAGTAGCCTATTTCCACACGATTTCGAAAAATCCAAGTCAAATAAAGTCAGGAAGCGACCATGACGGGTGGATTGCGCTTTAATAAATACATGAATTATTTCCTCAAAGGACTGTGCGGTGTAGCGACGTAAAATCACCTTTGGCGGCCGGTCCTTTGCGGCTTAATTGTTTTCATGGCAGTGGGAAATGGCCCGATTTGGAGATCACCTGGGATTAAAATACGCACACGCACAGACAAATGAACAACAAGCTGCTAGGGGCAGACATGTATCCCCACTTACAAATCAGCATTCAATTAAAATAGGCTGCATTAATTCAAAACATATAATTATACTGGTTTTGTTGATATATTTTAGACTTGACTAAGGTGTTAGACTGACCTAAACCCAGCATGAGATATGTGTTTAATATGCTCTGTTTATGAATCATTAAGAACGCATATATTGCGTATCTATTTAGATACGAACGTTAAGCCCAATATAAAACAATATGCCGTATCATGCAGTCACACTTCAGTTTTAAACACACCCACCGGACCTGGCTTCACGGGGTGGGCCTGGCCCACCCAATCACAAGGCTGGCCCACCCAGCAAAGAGGGAGAAGCGTATTTTTTTATATAATTGCTCCCCCCCAAAAAATCTTACTGGCCCACCCTGTTACCGAGAGCTGGAGCCGAGCCTGACACCCACCGTAAACGGGAGTCTAAGCCGGCTGCCCCAGGGTGACGTTTCGCTAACGGCGTTCCTGCAGTGCCACCTACCGGTCGGATAGCTGACTTACATTTAAACTGCAACTAATTAAAACGGTATTTATACTTACAATACCAATTTATCGAAAGCACAATTTTAAAAAAACTGACCTAACTTCCAAGAAAAGTTTAGAAGTAAAGCCTTTCGGGCAGAAAACTCTAAACTGATTTTTTTTCTGTGCTATAGTACACCTTTGCACGGACACATTAAGTAGGCCTGCAAATGTGCATTACATGTATGGGCCTTCATGAGTATAGATAAACATTTCACTGCACATTAAGTAGTCTATTAATTTACAGTACATATGGGGTTCTGACCAAACTTGATATCCATTAACCGTTTCATATTGCGGCGAATATATTTAAATAAAACATTTAAAACGCTTCAAGTCTTTGCATTTCGTGACTTATAGATATGCTTTCATTTACAGTCGTGCATACTACATATGTAATAAAGGTCGGAGAGCTGTACTGCACTGTACTGAGGAACAACGTAGTTATCTGCGTCTTCCATTCGACCGGCAATTAATTCTCAACGCACATTAATCATTGGCAATTAACGCTGCTGCACCAACAGATCACCGACACCTATTTACCTTTACTTTTAACAACGAAATACCGACACATCTCTTCAGTTAGGACGAGTCAGTGAAACGACTACAGCACAACTGGACTGAAACAGATATAGTATTTATTTTCAACCATAAGTAGGAAAAATACATAGGTGTAAAGGAAACAAGCAGACCCTGTTAAAAACAAACTAATCGAAAAGGTAACCAAGACATAAGGACAACAGTAAAATTGAAAAAATCCTTGTTTACCATTAGGCCTTTTTAATAGTTCCTAGTAATGATTTAAAAACAGCTGCCTATGTCTATATTAACATTCTTAAAACATTGTGCAAATGTTTTGCTGGTATTCAATGAATGGTAAACAAGAGTTGGTCCAGTGCATTCACATAATGACAATCAATATATTTATATATATATATATATATATATATTTATATATATATTTATACACACGCACACGGCCAGCTACGGTGCTCTTTGCCGCACAACTATTACTACGTGAAGGTTATAACCAAGCGAGTGAGAGAACAGGACAGAATGAAAGAATGAAAACTGCTGTAGGATAGTAGGGTCTATTAAAGCGTCGTTCTCAGATTTAGCATCTTCCAAAGTAGACATCATATTACTAGACTGCAATGATCTTTAAAAAATGACAATCCAATACCCAGCAAGTACATTCGTATAATTTTTCCCCCACCGGCATTAAAACGGCAGAATCTTTTTTCCCTGCTATTACGTTTAAGCAGCAGTAAGAAACCTCGACATGCACGTGACACGGATGCAACTGGCCAATGAGCGGCGAGTAAAAGTGGGATGGGGCGGGGCTACCCAAACAAAATAGTCAAGCCCTAAGACAGCGTCAGTGATGATCAGAGTGCAAATAAAGACAAGGAGTACCACCACAAAAACAAAACACTGAGGCCAGGGGGAGGGGTGGTCGATGTGCATGTGCAAGTGGCTGAAATTTGTGAAGGGTAACCTCCCCACCCTGACTAACCCTTTGCCTCTACAGCCTTAGCCACTGCAAAGTAACCTACAAAATTGGATTTGTTTTGAGAGAGGTGGACTGGAACAAAGCCCTGAAAGCATGAACCAACAACACCTTAGAAGTGACAGGAGACCCAAATTCCAATGTGGCCATTACCAGCTGTGCTTTTAGAAAAACACGTCACATCACTTCAGAAGTAACCCACTCACTAAAGCGCTTACCAAAGCAGTGAGGAAGCAGCTTTGTACACACACTAAATGGAGGGTACAGCCTAATGCTTGCAGAATGACGGGTGGAGATGAGATTTCCCATGCAGTGGCCATCACTCGTGTTTAAGGAAATGTGTTTGAATGCAGTTTCAATGGACACATGGAGACAGGAACTCTTGATTCTCAGTTAAGAAATCAAACATCTATAATTCATTGCATTTATGAAACTTTTATAAAAGAATTTGGTCTGTGCATCATGGAAAACGATGGGTTAAACAAAAAAGATGAAATCATTCAACCACAGGATAATCATGATATACACATTAAACAACAAGATTCATTTCAAAGAAAGAAAATGAGATACAACGTTTATTCACACTTTACAAAAACAAAAAAAGGCTGTTTTAATCAACTACAATAGTATCAGCAATTCAATATAATCAACTGGACACTTTGTTCAACAGAAACAAGTGAAAAGAACGAAATTTAAATAGGCAAGAGCAGGCTCTGGGTAAAGAGGACATCTCAGACCTATCGCTTCACTGTATCTCTTCCTCTGGACAATTAAAATTCATTAAATTAAAATTGATTTTGCACAACAGCACATTTTTAAAAGCCGTAATAGTTGATTTTAGGTAGTAGCTGCACTTGTTACCAGCTTTAAGTGCTTGTCAATCCAGTTCCAATTAAAAACCTTGGGGAAATATTAACCCTTTTTGCACTTACATGGCCAATTATACCAGAAATCGACAAGCTAGACTGTGCTCTTTTCTTAAAGCCTACACAAAAAAAAAAAAAAAAAAGCTAAGTTACAGTAACAGATTAGCTTACATCTTGGCTTCATAACAGTATGCAACAGATGGCACTGTAGGCGGGGGGGGATACATATACCCATGGTCTAGCACTTGGGAAAGACCTAAAACAAAGACGAGAACTGCCTGAGTCAAGGAAGAGGAAGTGACCCTCTGGCGCTAACTGCTAACTGGTTATTAATGAGAGCAGGGGAGGGAGGGTGCTTCTCTGGGAGGCAGTGCAGCATGCAAATGAAAGGGCACTGATAGTACGAGTTGATAAAAATCAGACAGATCCCAACGATTAAAGAGTCACCGATTACTACAGAATTCCATAAACCCACAAGGAGACCAGAAACAACAATATTAACTTCCACAGCAGATTAAACTGGACAGAATTCTAAAAAAAATAATTCCATAGAGCTGCTCAGCTATCCGACGATCGCACAACCCATGTGACCAACAGAATCGTTGAGGCACAATGTATTTTTTTTCTTCTTCAAATCTCCCTTCAGCGACCAGTCTCCTCCACACATCTTTCCCTATTGGGGGGAGCCCCGAAAGCAGGGGGGGTGGGGTACTTCCCTCTATTTCATATGCACGGGGGGTGTGACTCGGAGCATGTTGGTGAAAGCTGCCTGAACGGGCAGATCGACTCCCGAAGTGCTGTCGGATTCTGCCTTCTGAGTGCAACGTTTTGGAAATAAACACCACTGCGGTACATCTAGGACACATAACCCATGGGAGTGCAAACGGTAGCAGCGATTACCAGGAACAACTTTTTTTTTCTTCAATTATTTTTTTTTTTTTTAAAAAGTCTTTTGTACAAGCTGGTCGTGTCTTTAAACACATTAAAACTGATATAAATTTAGTTCACAATACAATCTTTTTTCCCTAAATTTGATTAGAATTCCAAGTACAAAAATGCAATAAATCAGGTTGTCTGCAGTTCATATACAATCATGTAAACGCTAATTCCAAATTTCAATATTATAAATACTTGTATGAAAAACCTCTACAATGAAGCATGGAAGGTATGGTTGAGAAGGTCACTACTGGCAGCTAAGTCTAAGTGTATGTGTACGCTGGTGCCAATGGCAGCTTTAATGCCACGCTAAGACCTCTAAGAGTCGACAGTCAGTCACCCCCTTGGTCCCTGCAAAGGGCGCTCAGTTACTGCAGCAGAGAGGGCCACTGAGCTTGGCCAGGACATCACTCGCGCCCTTAGGAGAGAACCTTCCCTTGTCTTGTGCCCACAGTCAACTCCCTCCACCCCAGTCCACAAGATGGCGCTACAGCCCAATTGCTTATTCGACCGACGATTAAAAAAATCACTCGGTAAAGGAGAGGGGCTACAGAGAGGCCAACTTCATTCCCACTGTTTGAAGAGAGAAGAAAATAATGCTTAAAAATAAGAAAAGACTGACATTTTTAGATACAATATTAAATTCAGGTGAATAAATTAAGCTGCAGAGCTTCTAGAAGTCAAATCGAAGGGGTTCTTGTAATTACAATCACCAAAAAAAAAAAAAAAAAAAGCAGTATGGCTTTAAGAGCCAGTAGACGTGAAGCATTACTGCTATACAATGGCAATATGAGGTTTAAAATTAAAGAGAGGGGAGGGGGCAGGACTTGTAGCAGCAGGAGAGTTGGTTGGTTGGTTTCAGCACCATAAAATGTAAAGCAAGTTTGGCCGACTCTCTCCTTTGCTAACAAGTCCGTCACTTAAAAGGAACAATGCATCACACAGGAGGATATTACTATGCGCAAAATAAGGGGGTTCATGGCAAATAAAAGGCAAAACAAAAGGTGAGGATCTTTAACACAGCCGGAAAACTAGCCTGGATTTGGATTTCTATGGATGTTGCACTCATTCCCCTGTGTGTGGTACGGTTCCTGTGTGATCCTGAGTTCTTCCACATGTGAAATCACTGCATTCCTCTATAGAGAATTTAACGTGTGGACTGCTGATAGAGAACATAATTAACTTCAATGGGTATCGTCACTGTAACAGAGGGGAGTGTAAAAAGTATCTAAGAGTCCAGATCATTACATTGCGCCTGAAAATGGTAAAAGTATTACCAGGATTGACTTTAGCGTCAATTAAAATCTATTAAAAACCATTACAAAAAGAGAAAAATCCCTGTTGGCCATACCTCACTTCTCTGATCATATTATTATACAGATTATGTATTTCTTCAAAAATTTACAGAAAAGCGCTCGGGGAGAAATGGCTCCCTCCAGTGGCTCGGAAGACTACCTGCGGCCTTGCAGGTGGATTCCATTGACTGGTGGCGTATAGGGCAAAACTAGCTCCAGCTGTGCAAATAGGGAGAAGTGATCGGAGGGGATATGAGAATGTGGACAACCCCTGACATTGTTCTCAAGCCAGTTTGGATCCACAGGCCCCAAGACTCCCAACACATTGAGCAGAGGCTGAGAGTAGAAGATGTAATCAATGACACCCTGAAAGAGAAAAGGAAAGCATTTTCAAACCCCTCCTGCTTCACTATCCCGCAGACACATGCAGGGAACAGTGAAATCTTTAGCTAGCTTGAGGCCACATTAACTGCATTTAAGTTCTTAACACAGAGTGCACTAAAGTGAGGATTAGGTCAACAATGTACAGCCATGTTTCAGAACTATTTTGTCAAGCTCTGAAAAACATTTGAATTTAGCACTGCACTAATCTCATCCAAACAATGACCAGATGGGTCAAGCATAAATACTCATAACTGACAGGTCTCATGTAACTACACAACCATCAAGCTTTGGAAGGAGCCTGGAAGCTGGCCCTAGAAAGATTAGCTCTGAAACCATTTAACAGGAAATGTGTAGTTCCATACACAGCTTAAAAGCAGTCGCTCATATTACTATTATTTCATTTATTGCCATTTTTGCTTTGACTTCAGCGAATTAGTTCAAGTTAGAAGACAACTGACAATTCCAAGATTCGTCGGACAGAGGCAACCAGAAAATGCCAGCATCCAGAGAGAGTGTAGGGACAGTACCTTGAAGTCGAAGGTGTAGTTGGTGTAAGGCATGAGGCCGTTCTCGTATGCGCTCTTCAGCTTGAAGCCGTGCGTGATTCTGCCGTTGGGTGTGCCCTTCTTGCCGTTGCAATTGAAGTTGGTCAGGCTGTCGACGTAGCGAAGCTCTTTGAAGTCCTTGTGCGTGCTGTCCACCCCTCCTGTGCTCAGGTACTCCACCACACCTGCAACAGACACGCATCACACCATTTCACATTCATGGAGCTATGCCCACTGCCTCTCTAGCACTATCCACTTTTCACGTTAAGTCCCCTCTTAACTCCAACCAGTCACACTGTTCGTAAGTACAAGTGTATATTTGGCTGATATGGCAAAGAACTTACCAGAATCGGGCAACGAATTGAGGTCGGCGCACAGCACGAGGGGGATGGCATTGGTCTCACCAGAGACAGAGTTCAGCTTGAGGCTTCTCGTGGTGTTGTCAATGATGTTCTTGATCTCAGACAGGAACATCATGGTCTGGACTAACTTGACGTCAGAGTACTCTGGGTCCCAGTGCATGTGAGCATTAGCCACCAGGAGGAGCTGTTTCTCCATCCCATGCAGCTTGCCAGCTGGAAAAAAAAAATCTTAAGTCGGAGCATCATGGTACATGAATCAATGAGTGTGCTGTAAGCCTGGAGGCCCACCTGTCTGCTCCATCATCTCCTTACGAATCTCGAGGAGCACCGCAACCCCGATGTTGTCCTTGGTCATAACGCGGTTCAGCATGGCTTCTGAACCCTCCGAGTTAGCCATGGCCAGTTGGTTGAACTCCACAGTATGTTTCTGCACCAAGACAAACCTGTAGGCGATGTGAGCAAGATTTAACAGGTCGGCACAGCTGATGCAGGGCAGAATGTGAACAAAATGGTCTCAGGAGACGAGCTCACTTTTCCGTTTTGAAGAATATTGCACACCCATCCACGTGCTTACGGTCCGACTCAGACATAGTCCTGGCCCTGGACTTAGGGCTGAAGAAGCCCTCGTATCCATGCTCTTTCAGCTCTACCAGAAAGTAGTTAAAGTACTGTTCCGTTTCAACTTCCTGTAAAGACAACACAGAGCAGACATAACAGTCAAACTTCATACAATGCCAGTCACCTATTTCTGCACATATTTCACATGGGTTATTAATTTTTCAGGCATTTTTTTTCTTTGAGAGGAGCTGCCCCTTTTGTTTACATATTAGATGTATAATATAAATGATGATAAGCCTCTACAGGGAAAACAAGATTAAGAGCATGACTATACATATACCATGTGACCACTTAAATGTAACTGATCAGAATGCTCATCTTTAAGCCAATCAGATGCAGCCACAGCACCAGCCCCACCTGCAGACTAATGATGTCAGCACAGCAGCTCAGGATTTCCTGCATGATAGCCTTCTTCCTGTACTCCCAGTTGAGCGCCCATGACGGGCAGTAGCCGTAGAGCTGGCGAGTGGCGTACTTGTCACAGAGCACGTTGTAGCACATGACAGAAAACAGTGCTACAGTGCAAAGGGATGGGAAGGGTTAAAGCAGCATGACCCAAGATTACGGCAAAAACAGAGGGGAATGGCACGGGTGAGCAGGGGGCCGTACCTGCGGGGCGCGTCCTGTCAGGTTCCTGCAGCACAATCCAGGACCTGGGTGGGGGCTGCTCTGTGGAGACTAGAGCCACAAAAAAAGCAGGATCAGTGCACCTGGGCTCTGTTACAGCCTATTCAGGTTCATTAATTAGTCATCTAGATAATCAAATCGTCCTGTTTGCTAGAGGAGGGATCATGTTTCAGCTCTGGCAAGGGATTGATTGTGAGGGGTGGGTAGGTGCTCAGAAGACCCAACAGGGCACAAATAATCAGCTTATAGTAAGTGAACAATATTTACATGAACACACGAGTCAGCATCCCAAATCACAGAACATCTTGTTTTCATCCTCCTCTCGTTATGTCAGAACAAGGACCACAAACTCTGCCACAGGTTTCACATTACGTCAAATGTGACATCTGCAGAGAAGGTCGCCATTAAAACTATTTTATGAGTTACGCCCATCACGTTCTGCAGCTAAAATACCAAACGCTCATTATTCATCATTTCCACTTGCCTGGAGCAATGTGATCAAGGAAATGTCACATGATGCAATCATGATAAAATATACACCACTAATATCCTGTGTTCACTAAACAAGTCCTAGGTAGCAGTAGAGCAAAGAGGAGGAAGCATTAAAGCAGCTACTTTTTTAATATTTATCCGAGCTCTAAATCGCAACAACACAGCAGCTAGTATCAGATCACTGCACTACGCAACAACTCTACACCAAGTCCATTTCCCTCCATTTCAGTCATATATTCCTCTGACAGTCTTTACGCCAATATAAAAGTTGGAACCTGACTGGACAAAAACATGGTTCCTGGCAAAATACATTAATATTCATCAGATAAAGGCAATAAAATCTAATTTCTAATAGGCTGTACTGGGGACAAATCATTTTGGTCAATCTGCCGTAGCACAATAGGCCTGTGAACAAGAAATAGCAGGCCAACCGTTTCAAAATCAACACCGAAGTACGTTAAGCTAAGGAGGAGCGGGAGCACGGAGTGTAAACAGCCTCCCTGCATGCATTAAACCACAAACTGACCACTGCCGGCACTGCCAAATTTCCAGCCAGTGGAAAAAGAGCACTCACTGCGTTTGGTGGTGCCGGCCAGGTTATCCAGCAGGTAGTTTAGTAACCGACGTGTTCCATCAGGTTCCTGATAGAGGCTCAAGATTTCTTGTGCAAGTGGGTTTCCTAGAGGGAGCAGGGAGACAATAGATGAGGAGTGTTTAGTCTTCACAAAGACTTCCACTTAATGCTTGCTATTAAGGCCTTAAATAAAATCCAACTCAAGTAATATATAAAAGTTCAGTTATCCAAACAAAATTACAAGTGAATGTGTGCTCATTTTATCATTAACTAAACCTAATCAGCCTAGCAGCATAGACCATTTTCAAATAAAATGTTATGGTGGTTTCCTTGACTGGACATACAGAAAGAGTTGGACACTGAAAGTGCAAGACTCACCTTTCAAGCCCAGTGTTTGCAACTGAAACAGCTTCCCAAGTTCAAAAGGTAGAACCCGCAACTGGTTGTTATTTAAAAGTAGTTCCCTGAAAAAGGACGAGAAGTGCCAGCTAATGAGAACAGCGCCTGCGATGACTTGCTGCACCTGGAGATGCACTCCAGCTCGTTAATACCGCGGGCACGATGCATAGAAATGGGCAATTAGCAGAGCTGGCACATGAAGCAAATGGAGTGGAGAGGACAGAAAAGTAATCGAAACTTAGAGAGACTGACATGGCACACCAAGCCACAGCTTGAAAGATGCCAGGGAAGGGCAATTTACACAGTGTGCCCATGCACTAGAGGCCAAGCATTTGTTGTTCCACCTGCCGTATGACTGCAGATCTCATGGCTCGGTATCTAAATAGAGAAGCCCTTGTCAAAGCATTCAGGTATGTCAAAATAAACCTACGTATTTATACGAAACAGAAACCAAAGCTGGGCGGAGACACAAAAGCACCCAGACTGCGTTTCCTTGAATCAAACTGTACCATGTGGCTCTTCCGATTAATGAACACCAACAATCCCTCTTTTCAGCCATTTAATTACATGCTTCAGACAGAAAGAATATTCTCTAAACAGCCCAAAGATGTGAGATCTTTTGTTCAATGGACCAAGACAGACAGGGTTTTCTTCCCTTTTAAACACATCATGCCCATTTCTTGAAAACAAGTGAAACCTTATACCATTACACTGATCTATCCAGCTGAGGAGGAAGACAGTAGCAACGGGAAGGTTTTGAATAATGATAGCAGAAATGAAATGCTTATTTTAAGAAGCCCAAGTCCTTAGAATTGTTAGTTTTATGTTGCAGATGTTTCAGGGAGTAAAACCTAACAGTTTGCTTGCTTTAGCCCTATATAGCAAAGCTGGGGGTGTTCCACGAAAGAGGATTTCTAAATTAGCTGAAAGTCATGATCTTCCAACTGGAAGGCTCCTTACCCAAACTCTTATTGGATAATCATAACTTCTAGCTTAATTTAACTAACTGCCAACTGAGAAGTCCTGCTTCATGTAACACCCCGCAGGATTCAGGAGTTACTTAGGTGAGGCAGAAAGGAGAAGGGACTGGGGGGTGGGGGGCTATCTCACCTGAGAGAGACCATGTTGCCGAGCTCAGCTGGTAGGCTCCTGATCTTGTTGGATGAAAGATCCAAGTACACCAAGTTCTGGAGTTTGGCAATGTCAGGTGGAATGCGTGACAGAGAGTTGTCACTGATGTGCAGGGCAGTGAGGTGCGTAAGGGACCACAGTGCAGAGCTCAGACTGCGCACTCTGCCTGCACGTGTCAAAGACAAGTGCCGACATATTACACACGGTAACCTACGTAACCACTTTCACATAGCGTGGTGCGTCACTGCAGTGAATCAGGCTTATTATCTGACTCAAGGCCATTTGACAAGGGTCTCACCTGAGATTTAAACCACAACATTCAGGCTACCAGGAGGAGCTACACTGTAGCATTACTCACAAGGCAAGTAACCCAAGTTTTTACAAGTATGTGTATGTATACCATTTAAACACAGGGTCATTTTCAGTTTTAAAGCCAGCCAGAGGAATTAAACAGGTTGACATTTTTGTTAGTTAAACTGAAATGTGAGATTGTTCAACAGTATTTTGTGAAGCTGAATGCACAGAACACTCTGGATTTCAGCCTTTTTAAATATCTGAGCACAGGCATCCTCCAAGTGAAACAACTGCATGACCAAACAAAGACTGAAACTGTGCCAGGATCCAATTTAACGATCCTTGCTCAACACTCCAACAAGAGGACCACAGAGTGTTAACAGCAGCAGATCTAAACGGCGAATGATAATCGTAAAGCCATGCACCGCCATATTAAGGATTTAAAAAACTCTTCTTACCGCTGATTTCAAGCTCGGCCCAGTACGACTTCTTCCCGTTGGCCGCCTCCTCACTTGACATTATCGTGTACATCCGCCGAGGGTCTGGCGGATCATATTTTTCCTTAGGCATTCCGGTTAACACTACGAAGAAAGATCACATGCACATCAGAGGCATACAAGTCACATGCACATCAGAGGCATACAAGGAAACCACGCCTCATAACATCAACACGATTTTAAAGTTTACAGAGACTACATTATGCATGCTAACGCCTCATGATTCATGTCACTCCGTCCCAGAAACACTCTAGGAATCCAATCTACAAAAGACAAACAATACCTTCCTTCAGATCCTTTAAAACACAGAATTGCCATTAATAGATCGGTGTCAGTGTTGCTAACTGATGGTGTTAAATGCAGCTATACAAAAAACTGAACAATAATACAAAATAAGTATACAATGTGAATGTATTCAAGATGGAGATTAAATTAATTGGTAGATCTTAGTTGATCATTCTCTCTAGATCTGGCAGGTAAGTGTCAACGCCAAAAACAATGGTATTCTTATACTGTTCTGTTCAAATCTTATTTTTAATGCATTTATTATAACTTTCCTAATTTAAATAATGTATTTAATGAATAGTATTTCTATTGCAGATTTAACCCTGACAGGATCCTCAACCTTTTCTTAGAATAAAACGCATTACAGAAAATTCCATCCAATTTACACAAAAGGAACAGGGAATGGAATTGAAGGTCAACAGCTCAGAAGAGGTTCAGTTCCCTATGTAACACTACAAGATGAAATATGCTATATGGATTTAATACATATGCTCCTATAAAACCCCAAAAGCATAAAAAAAAACATTTAAATAAAAATTATGAAACAATATTCAACAAATTAGCTAATTATCCATGTAGTGTTAAGATGTGGTAAAGAAGTTTGATATAAGCAGTTCTCTCAACAAACTGGAGACATTACCTCCTTGCTTTCAGCATCTCCGAACTGAAATGGATATGATATGATCAAAGGCAGTGTTTCAACTTTGATATAAAACATTTTCTGATACCTGACATGAAACACTCCCTACCTAGTGTATAAGCAAAACTAGATGTAAATATAGATTAGACCCTTACTCGCAGCAAATTTATAAGTACATCCTAAAACATGACATAATTACCACAAAACCCTAGTTCCACATTTTCCTATATTGTTCATTTAATGGTGGGTTAGCCAATACACAAAAAAAAATCTCTTGGGGGAGGGGGTAAAGCTTTAAATTATAATGGCACAGTCTGCTCATGCCACATGGGCCTGGTACTTAGAGTGCAAACAAACGGCGGAATGTAGCCGTCCTCTCCAAAAGCAGCAGAAACACGATCGGGGGCGTGACTCTTGGACAATGCCGGACAGTCATTGGAGCGCTCGTCCGTCAATCAAAAACGCATCACCCATTTCCTCATATATGTTTCACCTAGCCAGCAGTCAAGCAACAATCTAAATGACGCTTTAGAAACGGGCCTTAGCACCGAGATATTGCCACTCGTCCTTATTACAGTCAGAAATACACCCTGATGGTTAGATTTACCTGTTTTTTTCCTAACAAACGGTTGAGTTGCTAGCCTGTTCACTATTATACGCAAAGCGGTCACCACACTCCGCGTGAGCTAATGTTACCTGGAGGCATATGCACACATGGCTTTGCCAGCCACGTACTCCCAGATATGATTAACCTATAAAGGCAAGCTGACAACTTTAATCCGTATTGGTGACAAAAGAAGTTTATAACCAGCCAACTAAAACTCTATTTTCCTCTTTTTTTGCCCCACACTATTAGGACACCAATTCTCAATTTCCTAAAAAAAATGCGCGCCTAAGCTTTTAACTGCTTCGGGGAAATTATTATTCTTTCAAAGTGAACCAAAAAATTAATATTTCCCTGTCAGCGGGCTTCCTGAAATCAACTTACAAGCGTCCGGCGAACATGTGTTTACATAGGTAGCCATATAGATTAGCGGCTAACCCACTAAATAACAAAAACTACTGATGGTCAGTTAGAGATAATTACTAAGTCGGCAATAACTCAGTATTTCTTCTAAGAATACTCAAAATAACCTAGGTGGGTAAATATAATCTCCAAACTGTCGAGGTCAATGTTACATAAACAATGATCCAGCTAGCCCTCCGTGGGATAACTGGTTTGTCAATATTGTTAGCTAGCGGATAATTCGAATTCTAGCGCTTAATCTCTTCACATCGGGCAAATGAGCGTCGAAACTCGGTCTATAATTCCCCTTCCGTGGGGGAAAAACGTGTGCTTTGCAGAAAGATCGCTGGTGATTTTCTGAGGTAATTAACGCGGCTGCCTCGCGCACGTAACCAACCTCCAAAAAAACCACGAAGAGAAAGAATATACCTACGCCGAAGCTTAATACGCGCAGGTGTTAAAGTTCGAGCTGCCTGGCCGCGCTTTCCGCGTTCGCCGTCCTTTCGCTTCGCTTTCTTTTACCTGAAAACGCATACCAGTTTGCGAGGGCGAGTGCGTATTTCCTTTGTTTCTGGTTCAATGTGTATCCGCCGCTTTCCCCACACAGATACGAGCACAAACACGCATCATGGCGGCCCTGCGCCTCTTAGTTTACGAAGACGACGCCGGCCCCCATTGGTCGGCGCGGGGCGCGAGCGTCGGACGCGATGCCGACGGCGGCCCTCATTGGTCAGTCCGCGGCCCGCAGCGCTGCCATTGGGCGCCAGCCTCGCACAAAACGCCCCCGCGCTGGGTCTCGCTCGCACGCCATTGAGGCGCACTGAGCTGCACTCGATCCGGAACGAGTTGTTGCAGTCCGTGAGCGAAAGAAAAAGACCAAAAAATGATAACAACTAAAAATATAAACCCCCGCCTTCTGTAAAGGAATGAAACCACATCTTTTACACGATACATCTACTTGCATTATATATGCATGTTTAAAATGCTAAGACGCGTAATTGAATAGTAATGGAACATACAACCACTTTCAGAGTCACGAGGGGCTTGGAGCCTATGCAGGACACAAGACTGAGGTATACCCTGGAAGGGATGCCAGTCCTTCACAGAGAAGATGCACATGCATAAAAAACAATTTAGAGACAACAGTTAGTCTAAGTGCATATCTTTTTTTTGAATGCTGAAGGAAATCAGAGTACTGGTTTTCTGTTAAGTTATGTTTCATTACACATACAAAGTTACAGTTTATGTGTTTAGTTATGAGGGAGAGCTTTGTGGGTAGCACTGTATCCTCACACCCCAAGGGTGCTTGGTGTGATTCCTGCTTGCATGCTCTCATTCTAACTCCTCTGGCCTCTCCAGTATCCCTGTGTAGTCCAAAATGATGAAGGTCAATTAGTGTTACTGGTGAGTAAGCGAGTAAGAGTGTGGCCTGTGAAGGCTAACATCCTATCCACCCAGGGACCCCGCTACTGTTTATTACTCCTCATCCATCCTGCATAAGTGTTCATAGAGGATGGACAACTGCAAGAGTAATACATTGTAGAGCACTCCCCCCCCCCAAAAAAAATGTTTTTTCTGGTGCAAATTATGATTGATATTAGGAATTGTCCATATAAATATAGTCCTTGATAGAAACGTTACTATTGTATGACTTAAAATATTCTTTCAAACTTTAAAGTTTTACTGTAATGGGCAGTGTTTTAGTCCTCCTCACAAGCTAAATCTGTCTGTAAAGTACACAAGTACACTTAATGGAATAATGAAATAGTATGATACTCCCAGTTGCCAGTATATAATTTAATAGGTATAGTGATACAAAGAACTAGGCACATTCCTGCTCGTCTGTGGGCAGTAAGTCTGTCGGGGCACATCATACCATGTAAAACTCAGCCGGTACATATACAACCGTGCAAGTGCATTTTCTTCATGCTTACGGCTATGTAAACGAAACCCGTACTTCGCAGGAGGATAATGTACATTCTTAGTACTGTGACATGGAAAGGCTGCAGTTTCGTCTCAAATCTTTGGCAGGTGACTAGGACACAGATTCTAAAATTTCTTCTACTTCTTTTTTTAATAATAATGTAGGCAAATAAAAAATTCTGGTTACAGTTTAAGGTAACTTTGGTAATTAAATATGCATGAAAACGTATGCTATCTTTAGATTAATACTAAAAGTATGATAAATATTACCGGATATACGTAAGGAATTACATAATATTGTTTTCATCCAGATTGCACTGTGGTTGCACGCTCACTTCCTACTGGGTAAATCTGTTAGTCCGTGAAACACAGTTAAGATGCTCTTGATAATTTATTCTAAGTTTATGCCAACGTCAGCAGCTGAGTGCAAGTTACCGCGCGCCAGTGGATGCGTACCTAACTTGTAGACGTGTCATCGACTTGCGCAAGTGAAAGGAAAAGTATTAACTTCACCGAAAGTAACAACTATTATCCGCGCTTGCAGTCACAAAGCCTACGATAACTTTAAGTATAGGCCCTGTGTAACTTCGGTTACATTAACGGGCGAAATTATAAATTGCTTTGGAAAGAGTTACAGGCAGTGAAAATAAACCGTAGATGTACGAAATCTGATCATTAACTACGTAAACCGCGTCAACATAAACTAGCAGGGAAGTGCTCGGAAAAAGGAAAAGCGAAGGTTTTACATGGATTCTGGTTTTGGGAAACAGAAGAAATAATAGTAATCAGACTATAACATAGATATAAAGGTGATTCTCTCAAGAAAACCCAACTAAATGAATGTTTTAAGCCTTTTAATAATTTATCAAATCCCGATTATAGCAGACATGATTTATGGTTTTTGAGCGCGTAAGCTATGCTCATATAGCCTGCCCTTTTAGATATCTTTCACATAGTTCCTCACCCGCTACTTTTAATCTATAAAAAGTACTTAAGGCTTAAGGAAACTTCCACTGACGCACAAAGGTAGGAACTCCGATCGACTTCCTGCGCGTACCGCAGCTGTCTGAACAACACATATTTAAAAGAGGTGGATTATAAAGAATTAAGGTAAATAAGGTAAAAACTATTTAGGTTTATTAAAAAAAATAATACCAATAATAATAAACATCTCGTCAGCGCCGCTCCTTAACATATTTATGATTATACGCGTTACATACCTTCATTTTCGTACCGCTTATCCAGAGCGCGGTCTATTCCAGGGAATACGGGGCGCGATGCAGGGGCTATGGGGGGAATACGTAATACGTACCCGGGACCAGTAATTAAAACACAGCCGTTTAGACAGGGTGCTCCATATATATGCTCTATTTTAGTAATAAATGTGTGCGATCTGTGTCTGTTTTTATGTATATATTTTGCAAGAAAGCATCTGGAAGATGGATGGATGGAGACAATTAAACTACTGAATCCAGATGTGAATTAATCTGGTAATGAGGCGGTGATGTGGACGTGATTTCTAGCTATCGGTTCAGAATGGGACAGAGGCATTGTTTTTCTGTACTGTTAATAAACGATGGAATATTCTCGTGGAAAATTTAGTTGAACTCTTCCAGTAGAGTTCTATAATCTTGTTCTCTATTTATATACAGTAGGCACAATTAAAGGTACATTATTGTTACAAATTCCCATTTCATAATAAACGTTGCTTTCTTGTGATATTTTAAAGTTATGAAAATCAGGATCATAATTAGTTGAGCTCTGTTGTGTCAGTTTTATTGTGGGTGTAAGTCCGAAATATACGATCAAAATTTCTGCAGATATTTATCTACCAAATGATGATCGTAAATAGCAGCATTCTATTTCGAATCTTTAATTCTTCATCAAATATGACATTGATAAGACACACATTTACACATGTGACTCTTTTAAAGTGTGAAATATATAATGAGGTTTGTGCCTGGGATTTGGCTGCGTAAACCTGTGCACAAGTATCAGTAGCGAAGACTGCTGACGAGCTTCCTCGCTGCGCGTAGAATCTGCCATCGCACCTAATTATGCAATCGCCGCTCGACCTTTTTCCAAGACTCAGAAACGCTGTCGAAGACACTCATCTTCTATATCTGGGGAGATCTTAAGCGGTCCACAATTAGACACGGTTCACGGGGATGTATTGAGAGCTTATTTTCATCTAAAATGCACGCAGGCTTCTTGATATGGCTGCCAGGGTCTCTGTCTCTTGGACGGAATGCCAGCTTCCGACGCTTATCTGATGCTATTCCCAGCGCTGGTGCGACACTGACGTCATAGGTGTGAAACTGTACTTGGCGTCCCTATGGATACGTCTGGCCAAGGTGCGTTTCGCTGCGTGTGCCCTTTATAAGATCAGCTCGGTGACAAGACCCAGTATGGGGGTGGAGTGTGGGGGCTGAATAGGTCTGTTGTTGCAGCAGTTAGGGTCACTGCCTTTTCCTAGCGAGATAGAGCTTCGACTCTCTCCAGGACACTTCTCATACAAACAAAGACACCTTTGATTTCTTTTAAAGAAAAACCATTGCAGACTATGTCTGCCAGAACGGCTCACCTGTTACCTTTAAAATAAAATATAAATACAAACATTTCCAGTCAATGTTTAAACAGTTCAAACTTGACCTTATGTTATGTGTTGGGAAAACATTGCCTGTAGTGAAAATCCTTTGATGATAATGAGTAAAACATAGCTGCTGTATTTGTGTGAAATTATAGATATGATTATTTATATGCACCATGCCATAAAAACTGTGCTTCCTGGGATGAACTCCAGGCCCACTATGACACACTACTGCATAAGCATTTAGGGAAGAGGGATGGATTTCACATTAAAATCCTGGTAAGGATACCGCATCAGTGCAGACGCTTGTGTAAATTTACCTTTATCTGTGTAGCAAAACAGTAGCTAAGTGAAGGAAAACAGACTTCATGCTGACACTTGAGCTGTCAGGCAGGGGAACGGTAATTCAGGTCTTTGGTGAGTTTGAAGGAAAAAACGGTGTTGTTTTCGTGCACAAGGTTTGGTGTTTGATGGCGGTTAAAATAAATGTTCTAAAGTGGGTATTTGGGTTTGTTCCTTGCTGTGCCCAATCAGACACCTGCAGCGGGGAGGCCAGCATTTCATTGGCTCTTTCTTGCTCTTATCGCTCTGCAGTGATGTCCATCATGAGCCCGCAGGGATTCGGGTGGGATTTAGAAGATGGTAATCTCCTGTGAGAGCGCTGCATCGCTCGATAAAGCCCGCAGCCTGCGGTAGGCTAACAGCTCGTACATCAGAGGAATGGGCGATCTGAGCTGGCCTTGGGGGGGGGGGTCACATGTCGAGGGGGATGTCTTCTGACTGGGATATGATTGGCTACACCGAGTTGTGAGGAAAACGGGGGAAGATTCACATCCTTCGGTGATCTTGTTATCATGTATTCAGTCAGTGGGTATAGCTTGTTGTCATCGCATTAATCTTGTCTCTGGGTGCCAGTGTGAGTATCCATGCATTTGAATGTCGCTACCATTTAATTTAATCAGTATTTTATTCTCTTTTTTGGCTGGAAACAAAGCACATTCACACTCATTTACAGTTGACCTTCAATAATATTCCAGCTAACTGAGAAAAGTGACCTATTTCCTTCATATCTGTGCAAAACAATTAGAACGATTAAGTTAAACATTTGTGTAAATCCTATATCAATTCCATTGATCATTAAAAAGCTTGCAATCCTTTCAGACCGTGGATTATTTCAGCTCCTCCGATGAAGATGTAGGTGTTTCTGTGCTTTCATGAACTTCCTGAAATCCAGGTTTATGTTGGGGAAGACAAGCATCGGGAACAGGAATCACATAGAGGCAAGCTCCAGGACACAGACAAGTACGGAAACTAGCATCACAAGCAATATTCCATGTTCCTTCTGTAACAGGGATGCATTTACTTGGAAATACTATGTGCAACAGGGAAATATTTTACAAAAGAAGTGGGAAGTTTATATTAATTTGTATACTAGCAGGGGCACCATGGGGGTGGATACAGGACAATTCCAAGGGTTCCTGACTGACAGGGGCCCTAAAAAACTGGAGCATAACTGAATTTGTCTGGGTTGAGGCCCCAGTATGACACAAAATGACATTTTGGGGCCCAAAATCTCTAGTGACAGCTCTGGATACTAGTGCCCTATGTAACACGGTAAGTGTGCTAGATTCAGTTCTGTGGGCTTGCAGACTTTAAGTAAGTGTGGGTAAGATGTCATTGCATCTAACAGTAGTAATTGCTGTGTCACCATTCACTGCATTTGTTTCTAAATGCACACAAAATATGTTTATTATCATGTTGTGTATTAACCATTAAACTTTTCAGTATTTTTCAGTATTTCCAATATTTGATGCTTTTGTGACTCTGCAAAGTCACTTACCTGTACTCAACCTGTGTCACGTGATGTGACAAATAAATAATAATCTGATAAGAATAAATAAATCTGATACGAATCCATCAAGTGATAGTGCCTCTTCGGCGGTTAAAACACGGAACATGACTCTGGAGACGCCATGACCTTCTAATTAGTTAACAATTTTTTTTCTGTTATTCACTTCCCCTGCAAAAACGGCTCCAGATCGCATACTTGTAAATTAAATAACGTGTGACTGATTGAATCATTCGGGCCTGGAGGCAGAATTGCGCAGAGATTACACACTTACGTGAAGCTTCTGCAGTTCTGGCTTTCCCGGCAGCGACTTCTGCGAATAAAAGGCCTGAAAAAGCGATCATCTATTAGCGTGTGCGCATGCGCGCTGAGTACCTCGCGAAAGAACGAAACCAAAAGAAACATTTGACTTACCTTTTTGGCTTGCTGGCTGTCATCTATAGACTTAGATCTGCTTTTGACATGCTTCGGGGGGGCCAGTGAATGGCACTGAAGAGAAATCAACAGCTGGCTTTAGTGTTTTGAAGAAATATTATCATGACTTCGCAATGCCATGAACCTCAGTGTGCACACTTACCTTGTTACCGGCTTTGTCCATGGCTTATTCTGTTCTCCTCTTCAAGGAGCCAGATTATGGTGTGCTGCTTGTCACTTTTAAACTTATGTTCTGTGGAAACAGATTTATTAAAACCAATAATCAATAACTTTCTACCATTTTTACGTCATATGGCGTTATTTTCATGTAATTCTATGTTACATCCTCTAGATGGCAGTGCTTTAACGTTAAAATGCAAAATGTACAATTTGTGCTGTGATGGGCCTCACACCGTATTAATTCCCTTTAAATGTTTCTATTGCATAATAAACCACAATGTGGAAACCTGGACGGCTGGTTTACCATAATTCAATACATATGCATTTAGTAGTATAACAGTCAAATCTATTAATCAAATATAAGAACATACTAATAATGTACATCCAACAAAGGGAATCGTACAGTACTGTGATTCTAAATCATGTGTCCTGCCGCTAAACCTTCTTATGAAAATTACAAAATTAGTTTTGCCTTGTGTAATTTTGCCATCGGGTTCTTACATATTTGCAATATATACATAGTTAGCAACTAGGATTTTGGGTGTTACAATGAGAGGGGACTGTCATTTCGGAGGAGCTAAATCACCTCAGTTAGATGTTTAAGCAGAGGGTCTTTGGAAGGTGAGGAGCAAATGGCCTGCTCAGCTCTGCATCATGCACCGAACATGCGTCTGTCTGCGGCCAAGCACATGTCCACAGCAACTCCCTGTTTCCCTGTGGCATTGAAGCCCCTTTTGGACACAGTGTCATTTTGCCCAAAATGCGTCATGGTGCTATGTGTGTGTGTGTGTGTGTGTGTGTGTGTGTGTGAGTATTGCAGGATATATTGTGTCTGACACTCTGCTTTGTGGGACCAAATAACTTGTTTGTGGCTGCTAACTGGTTAACTACATTCTTTCCTTTATCTTGTTTTTGGCTCGGGTAAATCCGTGTATTCCTGTATCTCCCTTGAAAGAGATCTAATTATTCTTCTAATTTCAAGAGAATGCATGCTTGATAATGCTAGAACTCAAGATGTAAATGTTTCCCTTATGTTCCAGAAAACTGGCAGGAGGATGCCATCACTATGGCAACGATTGGAAAGGAGCCACTGGCGAGCTGAGGGAATTAACAGCCGATTCCCTCTGTTACAAACCCCCCCTCCCCCCCCACCCCCCTATGAGTGACATTAAAACTGTACTGCTGAGATTCACCTAACACTCTGTCCGGTCATCGTCTGAAAGGAAAGCCTAGCTATTCACCAGTTTTCACATGCATAATTATAGAAAAAATGTGCATGAAAAGTTTGCCTGGATCTGATAACCGGTGCAGGAACAAACACAACAGGCTTATGTTCTGACTTATAGTCACAACCCAGGTGTAATTTCTCTTAAATTGCCCCTAAATTGTCTTGACTTCATATGCCTGTTTTTGAGTCTTAATCATTTTTTGCCCCCTGGCTATACTCCAAATGCACTGTTGGCTCCATGCCAGTGTATGGGAAATGCAAAGCAATTATTAATGTAATTAAATCCAGCTGCTGCCTGTCCGTTAGCCGATGTCGTTATATCACGGACGCTGATGCACCATTCTGGTAAATGCCAGTAATTCTGATGTGCTCGACAGCGCTCCGTGACTGAGTCACATTCAGGGCAGCCTAGATGAGACACACGCTGGTGATTAACAGGTCAGAGAAGCTCTCAGAGGCTTCACCTCTGTCCCGTTGACCCTCCCAAGCTTGGGACCGTGGCCCCCGACAGAGTTTATGCATCTTCCGGATGAATCAGCCTGAGTGTGTCACGCAGCAGTTACACAAACGGCTGTGATTGCCGTCGTTCCTCTGATTGAGGTTCCTCTTTACATTTACCAACTCTGCATCTTACTTTGTCCTCATTCTAAATACCTTTCCTGTTCACCTGCCACATATAACATGCATTTCCATTTCACACCCATCCTTCCGTTCCTGATTCAATCCTGTAAAGAACCAGGTAACATCGACAAGGCTCAGAGGCTAATTAGTCCCATCAGACATTGTGACCTTTTCTCAATGGCCCGAGGAGCCTTATTCTAAAGGCACCTCTACATTTCTAGCCACATACCTTCTATCAAAAAACGAGAGTATAAGACATATATTTGTTCTGGGAAATGTTTTTTTTTTCAGTTTGTAGCTGTTTATGCAGTGAAGTTACACAGAGTGCTGGCACGGAGGTGTGTGTGTGTGTGTATGTGAATTTGATCAGAATTCCACAGACGCAGAGTGTTGGTATTTTTCCACATTATAACATGAAGATTTTTAAGCATGTATTTAAAAAAGCGTTACCCTATATAACATTATGCCCTTTATAAACACTTCTGTTCCTGTGATAGGGGAAAAATCACCCCAATTCATTGTTCGATTCCGACATCATCATTACCATTATAATTCTCATTATTCTGGAAAAAAATTCCCTTCAATTCCCTTACTTTAAATATAATCCTTTAGAAACTCCATACCACCTAAATGTTGGGAGCCAAAATGACCAAAATAAATGGCTATTAATAAATATATTTCTAGAATGTGTTCAGATTAAGTTGAGGAAATCCAGATCCCATGACAGTGGACAAAAGCAGTATCTCCCCAAAGTAGGTATTTTAGCATCATGGAAAGCTGGGCATACCTGAAAGTCTCCGACTGCGCCGTCTCTCCGCTCCTTTCGGCTCTGTCTCCCCTCTGAGATGCTCAGCTCACACAGTAGCGCCCAGCCAAGCTCAGTCTCGCACCTCTCATGAAGGAATGCCGCACAGCTCCTCCTTGTCCATTCACCAGTCTGTGCCCATTAGTGGCATCCCTCCTCCCCGAGGGTATCAGGTGCACCCCAGTCAACCAATAGCAGCATTACAGCCGCAGTTCAGGGGAGGAGTGTGTCTAAGAATTGGTAAGACATGGGGCGGGACCAATGTGCTGTGGAGCAGGTCATCACTGACAGCTCTGAACCACTTTCTGCGACACTTGCTCCTATTCTCTCTCTACTCCCCCATTTCAATAGATTCTGTTATTGACAAACTGAGAGGAACAGGAACAGCACTATAGGAACAGAAGCACTAATAAGGGAACAGGAACAGAACTGAGATACAGGAGCAGCGCTAGGAGAACAGGAGCAGAACTGTGATAAAGAAGCAGTGGTTAGAGGATCAGAAGCACTACCAGGGGAATGTGAGCAGCACTCAGGGAACAGGAGCAACATCAGGAGAACAGGAGCAGCGCTAAGAGAACAAGACCAGTTCCAGGGGAACAGGAGCAGTTATAGCAAATCAGGAGCAATACCAAGAGAACAGGAGCAGGACTAGTGTAAAAAGAACATAAACCACATTTAGAAGCAGCACCAGGAAAACAGGAACAGCAGTAGGGGAACCAGAGCAGTTCCAGGGGAATGGGTGCAGTACTAGGGTAAAAGGAACAGAGCTGCATTAAAGAAGCAGCACCTGGGAAACAGGAACAGGGGTAGGGGAACCAGAGCAATTCCAGGGGAATGGGTGCAGTACTAGGGTAAAATAAACAAAGCTGCATTAAAAAAGCAGCACCAGGGAAACAGGAACATCACTAGGGGAGCAAGAACAGTAATGTGAGCCATACTAGGGGAACTGGAGCAGAACTGGGGGAACGGGAGCAGCACTAGGGAATCAGGAGCAGTACCAATGGACCTGGAGCAGTACCAGGGGAACGGGGGTAACACTAGGGGAACTGGAGCAGTGCCTGGGAAAGAGAGGAACACTAGGGTAAAAGGAACAGAAATGCATTACAGAAGCAGCACCAGGGAAACAGGGATGAGAGTAGGGGAGCAGGAGCAGTACCAGAGGAATGGGAGCAGGACTAGGGTAAAAGGAGCACTACCTGGGAAACGGGGGCAGCATTAGGGGAACAGGAGCAGCATTAGGGGAACTGGAGAAATACCAAGGGAATGAGAGCAGCACCAGGGAAACAGGAACAACACTAATGGCGCTTTTCCACTGCATAGTACGGCACAGCACGGTTCAGTTCAGCTCACCTTGGTTTGGCTCAGTTCGGCTC
>JAODKM010000046.1:2572998-2583038 GCA_026780845.1 Petrocephalus sullivani | reverse complement strand
CCAGTGGAAAACCCGCCAAAAGTGAGCTGAACTGAACCGTGTCGTGCCGTACTATGCAGTGGAAAAGCGCCATAAGGGAGCAGGAGTAGTACCAGAGGAACAGGAGCAGGACTAGGGTAAAGGGAGAAGTACCAGGGGAATGAGAGCAGCACTAGGGGAAAAGGAACAGTACCAGGGTAATGGGATTAACAGCTGAATATCTAGATATTGATTAATCAGCGGTTTTCAGAATAGAAAACCATTCAGTGTGGCATGTGGCAGTGTGGGTTAGGAATATGTGTCTGTAATCAGTAGGTTTCTTGCTCTAATCCCATAGTTTGCACAAGTGATTTCACTGTTGGTCTGTTGAACAAGACCCTTAACTCTAATTCCTCCTGGGTACCCCACTCGGCATAATGGAGCTTATGCCTGCTTCTCATAACATATGCTGATTGTCCAGCTCTGCACAACCAAGTTTATTAAGCTTATTTGGGCATTGGGCATGAAATATCTTACAAACAGAGATTAAATTAACAGTGACAGGTTTACGTACTGTCTGCTGATTTGTCATGGGGTAACGTCTTTCTGACTAACAGTTTTAGGAAGCTGCATCCTTCCTTTTCGAGAGTCTGTGGTCTCCAAACAATTATGTCATACTTGATGGGGATGTAATATAACACAAAATGCATTATTTTTAACCTTGCAGAGGGAATATCTAATTGCAAACATCGCTCCGAATGACATAAAAACAGTGTGTTGCTGCTGTCCTCTGTGGGAAGATAAGTACTTTAGGGGTACATCTTATAGGCTTCAGTCACACGTAACATCATCACTGATGAATCCATAAATGATTTCAGTATGGTACATGGATTCCACAGTTAGCAAAATGAAATTTTTGTAACAGAAAATTGAAACAGTTTGTAGCAGCTAGTAATGTAATAACTACCAATAATGCAATACATATCTCCGTTCTCAACATAATAAAAATTGATAATGTAATAACTGGCCAATTATGTAATAACTTAAACTATATTATTGGCAAAAGTTATTACGCTATTGGTTTCAGAAACTTTACTTTACTGAACAGTTATTACATTATTGATGTTTATTACATTAAGGATGGAAAAATTTCTATGTTTTTGGCAGTTATTTTTTGTTTCTGCAATATTCAAGAATACTTGATACACTGGGTACACAGTGGATTCTGAAAGTGCACAAAGCATACTTTCTGTATATCAGTACAAGTCAGGAACAGTCTAATTAAAAAGTGCTAAGATTCAACAACCATTTAATCAGAAAATTAACATGCAAAATGTTGAGAGAAGGGTACCCCTCTACAGATATCGAAAAACTTGCGAAACAAGGCATCTCCAAAACATCTTCGGAAGGATATGGTGAGGAAAGCGCGAGGAGACTTTGGGAAGATGCTGAATAGTCCCGTCCATGTGACGGCCGCTGAGTATTCAGACAATCGTTTCCCTCGCCGAGTCAGAGCCCATAAACAAGCTCCCAGGATCCGACGAGGTGGATCTGGTCCGTCTGGCGACCCTCTCCAACGGTGAGATGGGGAGGGACAACTCGGGCTCAAAGAGATCTATCTCCTCCTGCCCTTCCTCCTCACACTCCACCAGGGGGAGCTGCAGGAACTGGGGCAGTTCTAAGTGCTCTTTGCACAGTAACCCCCGCTGGTCATCTGCACTGCAGCACTGAGCCCTGTTCAGGAGCTCCATCAGACCTAGTGAGAAGATCCATGAAGAACTGGTCTGTTTTCCTTAAAGACATTTAAATAGGTGTAGTGCAGTGCTTTTCTGGAATAACATCCTTAAACACATTATCAGAGGTGGATAGTTCAAAGATAGTACAAATCCAGGCCAAGATTTTCTTTTAACCAACCAGTTAAGCAGAAACAGTCACATACATAGAGTACTCCATTGGTTGGTTAGAACAAAATCTTGGTGTGGATTTATACTTTCTTTACCTGAAATTTCTACCTCTACACACAACACAAGAATGAGCCGAATAAACAAACAGAACTGAGAACTTCTGAAATTCCCCATCCAGGGACCCACCATCCATGTCATAGGTCCTCCTTACAGCCGCGTTCCTGCGCCTTGAGTTGGGTCTGAGTCTATCTGCAGGCATGGCCTGGCTTGTTGCTGGCTGCCTCTGCAAATGGACAGCACTGTGCTTAATTCTTCAAAATATACATAGCGGAGAACTTCTTAGGTCGCAGCACTTCCTGACTGAGATCTGATCAGAGACCGTCTGGCTGGCACTGACCTGGTAGAGGGGAGGCTGATCACAGACACCCAAGCTGCTGTTCTGACTCTTACCTGGGAAACAAAGCCAGGTGCCATTTGTAACATCCCAAGGTCTCGGAGGATCACACAGAAGTTAGAGGTTCACCTCAGTGTCCCACCAAGGCTGGGGGTAACGCATAGGCTATCTTAGGTAATAGCCAGTGGTGGGTGGTTCAGCTCCAGACCAAGATTTTGTTTCAACCAACCAGCTGAGTACTCTTTATACGCAACTGGTTGGGTGAAACAAAATTTTGGTCTGGACCTGAACTACCCACCTCTGCTAACAGATGGCAAAATCAGTCCTGTCTGCCTTAACAGGTGCCCTGTTATGCTTCTGGGAGACTCAGCAGTTAAAGTTATTAAATCTGGTCAGCAAGACAGCTGCCCCCCCCACTTAGCTGTCTCCACCAGCGTGAACGCCCCCCTTCTGTTCCACATTATATAATACATGCTCTTCCCGCAGTCAGGAAACATGCCTTTAGGTGAATTTGGTGATTCAAATATCCTCATTTTGTGTTATTCTATGGGTGCATATTCCCTTACATGGCCTGGGGTCCCATCCCCTGCTCTGCGGTCTCTGTGACATTGTGTTATGGATATTGGATGGATGGATGGATAGATGGATGGATGGATGGATGGATATGGTAGATGGATAAGATGTACAATAGCAAAAAGATGAGTAATCACAAACTACACTGAATAAACTGAAATCTACACACACTGGACAGATGCCAATGCGCGGTGACACGAGGAATAACTCGCACATTGTTAAGGCTGAAACGCACACTTCTATCCTCTTCGCTGACCTCCTTAAGCAGGTGAACGTTAACGCTGTCAAAAGAAACAACTAAAAATGGAACCGATGGACCAATTAGTCACAGAGGCGGCCATCACTGAAAGTACTTAACGTACTCATTTGTCATTATGGGGGCATGCGGCTCACACAGGACATGCAGCTTAGGAGTCACCGATACTCCAGTTTGTGCATGCTCATTCGCTGTTGCCATGCAACAGAATCAAAGGCTACAGTGTCAGTATGCAGGATGTATGAACATGATCATTCTGGCTGTGCTGATTCGCTGTATGTGATTACTAAAATATAGAAACAGGAAATATACTAATTTTTCCTGCTTACAGAGCTAAACTATAACAAGTTACCTGGCAAGGGCCGAAACTATGACGACATCTGGTAATTTGTGCACTTAATGTTAGAAGCCAGCATTTAAAAATGCACTGTAAATAAACCGCATCTCTGGGACTGTACTTACTTTTTGCTTTCTCAAGCTGTAGCTTCTTGTTGGCCAGAGATGTTATATTCATCGTCGTGTCTAAAGGGTCTTTGCTTCCAGCCTTAAGGAAAACAGAGACATTGAAGTGGAAAAACAAAACATGCACATCATAGTCCAAACGTCCAAAATGGTATCAGCCCTGATTCTGAAACTATAGTGTATGCACAGCTTGGTTTGAAGTTTAAAATTGAGATTGAGATTGAGATTAAGATCAAGATTAAGAACAAGATTAAGATTAACTTTATTGATCCTATGGGGAAATTCTGGTGCTCACAGCAGTGAAAACGAAGTTCACAGACAAACGCACATATAGTGCAAAACAAATGTCCAAAGCAGTAGTGCACATATAGTGCACATGTGATGCATGTGGTACACAACAGTATATTGTAAAATTACAGAAATATATATTTAAGGATAATAATAATCTTACTTACAAAGGCATCAGACAAGGTCATGAAAGACCCTCAGAGGTTTGAAATACAGATTTTATTACTAGAGTGGCGTCTTTAATGAATGGCAGGACAAATGGAGAGGAACTTAAGGGTTATGTAGGGAGTGTAAGCAGTTGAAGGCACTGGCCACCCTGATGTCCCGACACAGGACAGCACCGGGGGATGATTTGTTCTGTCATTGCTCGCGGGAACACTCACTATGGTAACCACAACATCCTCCAGCTGTACGCCGTGCTCCTGCATCACGCTGAGCAGCACCTCTCCCAGGGTCTTGCTGCTTTTCTCCGTGACGTTCACAGTCTTCCTGGAAAATGCCACCTCCACCCTGAAATGCACGACGAGGCCATCGTGACAGTGGACAGTGCACATTCATGTCCCCAGAAATGATATGAGGCGCGCAAGCAAAAAGGAAAAGAAGGGGTGCTCACAGAAATGCCACCTGGAGCTCCAGGACCACCTGCTGCTCCTTCAGAACGTCGCTGTCCAGGTCCATGGAGAGAGGCTCCTGAGGAGAGACCAGCTTTATATCAACATTATGTCAGATTCAAAGTGCAAAACAGTGCAAAAGTGCTACAGACAGTTATAATATATTCAAACATAACTAAAACATAAATAAATAGAAAGATATAACATACATCTATTCATGTATACATGGTCTACATGGAGTGGTATAAATGAGTAAATACAACATCTATAACTGTAATAAAGAATTCTGTACAATCTTTTTATAATTAATACTTTTATTCATGTGTGTGTATGCATACACATATACATATATATATATATATATATATATAACATATATAATTGCACTTCCACCCCCACTGCATTTATATACACACAAAAATAAATGTGCATGTCTGTGTGTGTGTATATATATATATACTGTGAAAAAGTCTTAGGCAGTCAAAGAAAATGATGTTGAAATGACCTTCATGTTAGAGTAGAACTATGGTTTTTTTCTGTCAAAGTGTGTCAGCTTAGCCATTTCAAAACCTCTCCTAAAGTCAGCCCAGTATTTGCAGCAAACATCCCATGTATACTTTTACTTGACCATTAGTATGCTGGTATTTAGGGTATTCAATACCACATTGAGTTATTAACTAATTAACTTAATTAATTAAGTGAGCTGGTGAAAGTTAATGAATACATGGAATGCCTGGTATGCCCCTGAGGAGAGGTTTGGGAACTGAAGCGGTGTTCATCTGGCCACCCGACAAGATATCGGTGACTTCTGGGAGAACAGCAGATACCCCTGTTAGTCTTTACTGTGTTACTCTTAATTTGCTGTAATCATCAATTGTGTTTTTGTTTGGAGCAAATACACACATACTACACATAAATATTGCTTTAAACATTTCATTTGCCTGCCTAAGACTTTTGCACAGTACTATATATATATATATATATATGTATATATATTCAGCAGGACTAGCTGTTCCTCAGCCTGCTGGTGCCGGGCCGGAGGCTTCCGGTTGGGTGCAAGGTAAGCACTCCGTGAAAGTGAGCCGAGGCTCAGAGGTTCACGATGACATCCCAAAAGCAGGTCTGCTTCACATGTCCCGGGGCAGACGCCAGCCGTGTCCTACCTTGTTGTTACTCTGGAGGTAGGCAGTGACATCACTGAGGGGGATTCCCCTTTTCTTACACGGCACGGCCAGCATGTCCCGTACAGAGACACCGGCCCGCGCAGCCACCAGCGACGCCGTCCCATCGGGAAGGTACACGCAGCAATACTTCTCAGTCAAGCCCAACGCCACACGCTCGGGGTGACCGAGACTGGATGGCTGCATCTGGTTGCGTGATACAAAATCACAGACTAAGCGACAAACTGAACAATGAGGGTGGGGCAAACTCTAAGTGATTAATACCATATTTCTGTACTGAGGAAGCTTTAAGTCATAATTTTTAGGGGCCATTCTGAATTCTGTTGAGTGACATTTGTTTATATACTACTTTATAGATTTGTTTTACAAAATATATATGTCTTAACACCATCTCACTTTCCATTCAGGGTAAGAGCAGTGCTGGGCCACTTAGGGAACCCGCTGAAGAGACCATGCTCACATCTGATTTGCTGGAGGGAGAGGTCCACTGCACGCCACTGGATGCGCGGGTCAGACTCTGCCGCTCCGGACCCAGGAGGAGGTAATTATCACCGATCTCTGCTGCTCGGGGAGGAAGTTTGGATATAGACATGATGGGAGCAGACAGAGACTTGCCCCGAAGATACAGCTAGCCATTTTAATGAATGAATACAGCTTCTGCAGGTCAACTTTTGCTGAGGCTGCTGTCCTGTAGGGACTCTAACAAACAGGCCCGCTATGCATAATTCCCAGGCCTGGGACAAAATTACTGCAACTGGGCTCAGAAGACACGCGGCCCGTCGCTCCTGGAGCCTCTCCCGGCTCCGAGCCCAGGAGAACATCCCCAGGTATCCCCTGAGCAGGGGGTCGTAAAGGCGGGGATCTTAGGACAATTCCAAGGGCCGCCCAGCGACAGGGGCCCTAAAAATCTGGAACATAACTGGAAAGGTTGAGTCTCAGTTGACCCCCAAAGATAGCGGGCCTGCTAACCATGCCCTTTGCAACTAGGCTCACAGTATGACCTATGACCTATGACCCTTCCCATAGACCACACCTCCCCAGGATCCTCTCTTATCCCCTCGCCTCTCCCACGCCTTCTTCTCCAGGGCCCCTCTCCTCTTTTCCACAGCACTCTCGATGCTGAAGGGTACTGACTTCCCCAGCTTCAGCTTCTTTTTCTGTGGGAATTCAGACGTGTGTCACGCACAGACTGACGATGAGCCAGAGCGAATGTACCCAGTCTCCCCCCCCCGCTGAGTTTCACACCCCCGTCAAGGACTGCATATTTATAATCTATACTGCATGCAAGCTGCCAAATCCTATGCCAGGCAGAATGGGAGAGCAGAAAACACTGATGAAAAACCCAAAAAGGCTTTGCTGTTGTACCCTTGAGTAGAGTGTTTAACTGGATCAAATTCAGTAATACACCCTATTGTGTAAATTAAAAGAATGTGCACAAGGTTGTTAAATAACATAAGCTGCAACAGCTAGTCCAGCAAAGCTACTTCTGATGTAACCTCCTGAGATCCAGCAAGTCATGTTTGTCCGCTGTAGAGGACTTGATGTTTTTGCTCAAATCTCTCATACTGTACATGTTACACTATTAAGGCATGTTGGTCCTTAAAGAGGACAGTTAGAGATTTAAGGTGACATGACATATGACATGTGAGGTGTGACCATGCCAACTTCCTCTTCCTGTGAAATCAAAATTTTAATCAATACTGTTTTTTTCCCACTACATCTCAGGTTGTCATATGACCCATGAAACGTCTTCTGATTGGCTATCTGAGATCATCATCGTCAGGCTGGCTCGACAGACAGACTAAGCGGATGGACGGGACTGAGGGCGAGCGGACGCCGCCTACGTTCTTGTCGCTGGGGGAAGGGCCGTCCGCTGCTTGGTTCCTCCTTGGCTCCGGGCTCTTGGCCGCCTGGCAGGGCTCTGGAAGGGGCCGGCCTTCCACATTGGCCAGCATGCAGTTCTGGTAGATCGGGGATCGCACGAAACGCGTGTAGCTGTCAAACTTCATCAGCTTGAAGATCTGCCATAGTGCAAAATAGGCCAAACTGCTCATTCTGTCCTAAATTAATGCATCTCATTTATTAGACATGACTTATTTAAACAGACATATTATAAGAATTCAACAATGTTCTGGAATGAAAAAATGAAGATGAAGACAACCATAATGACTAAAATAAACATCTTTTCAAACTGTGGTTGGATGAAACAGAATTAGAACAGCCATGAACACTTTATTCTCTCTGCCAACATAATTAAAAGTCTTTTTTATCTTTTCTCTTTGTTTTACATACCTGTTGCTGAGCTTTGTCAAACATGTTTGGGGTAGGGAATTCCAAGTCTTTTTCCTGAACCCTGGCCGTGTCGTCAATGTTGATCGGGTAGGTGGCGTTGTTTGCAAGGTAGGTGTGGAAAATGCTCCAGGCATTGCGAGTCAGCTGTAGTACAGAGGAGAGTCCACATCTACATTGATACACATTGATAACCAGAGGTGGGTAATCCAGGTCCAAATAGTAAAAATCCAGACCAGGATCAACCAACCAGTTGAGTATTAAGAGTCTGTCACAGAGTGCTCAACTAGTTGGTTGAAACAAAATCCTGGTCTGGACTTTACTTATTGGACCTGGATTACTCACATCTGCTGATAACTGAAAAACACAAGGAACGTTAAACACTGCTGAACATAGTCATGTTAAAAGAGATCATTACAAGTCATCCTACACTACTGAACATTTTTTCTCTGCAAATGAACATGTAACAGTCAACAAAGTGGCAGGCACCTCCTCCTTCTGGCTGGCCAGGATCTGCCGGAACCTTTCGCACGCCTGCCAGAACTGGATGTTTTCCGCACTAACCTCCAGTTCCAAGAAAGCCTGCAAAACGGTGCATCAGATCATTTTTATTTATCATGTAACCATCCAGCAGGTAGCGTGTGAAGCATTTCATTTGGTAAATAATGCTTGAATAATCATTCAAAAAGAACAAATCAACAGGGGCTCAAAATGATCAAAAACACCAAATAACTTGCACAATTTTTTATTTTACTTCATCATTTTTGAAACTGTGAATTAGAGGTATATTTGAAATAATGATATTAAATCATAGTGTAAGGGGTGGCACTGTTTGCATGTTCTCCCCGTGTCGTCATGGCATTTTCTCCCCATTCTCCATAAACATGCTGAGGTTAATTGGAGATGCCACATTGCACGTAGCTGTGCATGTCTGAGTGAATGGTGTGTGCCCTACGAGGGCTTGGCACCCCATATTGGGTTATTCCCTGCCTTGCACCCATAGCCTCTGGGATATGCTCCAGATCTCCCACAACCCTGACTAGAACAAGCAGTTACAAATTATGGTGTGATGTAAGTAACATAAGATACATGACATAATACCTATGATAGTGTTTCCCAACCCGGTCCTTGGGTACCCACAGAAGATCCATGTTTTAGTTCCTTCCCAGCTCCCTGCCAGACAGTCCATGTTTTTGCTCCCTCCCAGCTCCCTGCCCCAGACAAACCATGTTTTTGCTCCTTCCCAGCTCCCTGCCCCAGACAGACCATGTTTTTGCTCCCTCCCAGCTCCCTGCCAGACAGTCCATGTTTTTGCTCCCTCCTAGCTCCCTGCCAGCGGGCCATGTTTTTGCTCCCTTCCAGCTCCCTGCCAGACAGTCCACATTTGGATTAAAAAATGAGGCCTGTCTTTGGGTTCCCGAGGACCAGATTTGAACACTTCATCACCACTTATCACTCAAATCTTCTGCGGAACTTATCTACCACAGATGAAGACTTTCAGTGCCGGGCAAAATTTCCATAAATGGTTACTCATGTGCTGCTAGTCCTGTATCCGTACTCCAGGAAGTGTGATGTTCTGCTCAGAAAACGGCATTTTGATTGGTTTACACACCGGCCAGTGGGTGTGCTTGTTGTTGCCCCCTTGGCCTGGGCCAGAGGTTGGGCTCACCGTGAAGTAGAGCACGCCAACTGGATCCTCCAGCAGCCTCTCGAAACTGACGGCCCAACTAGCCACTGCTCCCAGGCTCCGGCATGGTCCGCCACCCCCCGACAGGCTCAAACCCGAGTTCAGGCTGTGAGTGCTGCCCCGGCCATCCCGCTGGGCTGGGTTAGGCTCTGTCCGTAGAGATATGGAGGGAGAAGCCAATCATTCCAAAAATCACAAAGTATGCCACACCAATGGGGAGGGGAGAGGTGGGGCTTAGTTTGTTAAGCAAAGTCCTTATTGGTTCAGTAAATAATCTCATTGCGAAAGTCTGCTGATTTGGTGCTTTTCAGGGCTTTTATGTCTGCCTTGACCCCCCCCCCCCCCCCCCCCCCCACGCCTCCCCCCCTCTCCCTCCCCTTCCCCCCCCCCCCCCCCAGATTCTGGTGCACCTGGGGCTGCTGACCAAGGAGTCTGGG
>JAODKM010000046.1:2559084-2570553 GCA_026780845.1 Petrocephalus sullivani | reverse complement strand
CGCGGGGGGAGAGTGGGCCCCCCCCCCCCCCCCGCCCGGGGGGGGGGCGCGCGGCCCCCCCCCCACGCCCCGCCCCTACCCCCTGTTTTTTTTCCCCCTTCCCCCCCCCCCCCCCCCCATATTACAGCAGTTTCGTTGCATTTCAGCTAAATGAGGAAATGAAATCATGCTGTAGACGACACCAGCACTGAACAAGCGCTCTCAAACACGCACAGTTGACTGTTAACCCCATAGGCACAGCTTCAACATACAGCCTGCTAAGAGAGCCAACCCCAGATCCCATTGGATGAAAAGCGATGGACTCGGGCTACATTCCTTAGGCCTAGCCATGTACTGTGGCATCAGAATAGCAGCTAACCGCTAACCCTAAGTATAGCACAAACTGATGCATGCTCCTTTTCCCCGCTGGCACTCTCTTCTCTGTTTTGTCTGGTTTCCGTGGCCAGCAACTGAATCATTGACGGAAATCTTACCCCCGTCTGACACCGCCAGGTTCTGCCAAGACAACAAGACAGGAGACAAAGGAATTTCAGCAGGAATCTTAAAATTCAGAACCAAAACCGTATACGTAACAGTATAGGCAGTGATTGAAAATTAATGGGTAGAATAAAGAAAATATACACAAGAATTAATTCTCAAATAAAAGGATATAAGTGAAGGATATAAGACTTAAAAGGTCAGGTTACAACTGGTCTTTGCTTTGGCTTAAAGGTGGATCAAAGTGACACACTAATATAACATCATTGAAAATCACAATTATGACAACAAATGTAGGATAAAATAGCTTCTTTCGATCACTGGCTGCTGTTTGTAGCACATGTATAAGAACAAGGAAGTTTGGCATTTGTGAACTTCTTAACTTTTTTAAATCTGAATGTTAAAGCGATTTTTAAAAGTAACTTGCAATGCAGGTAAAAAAGTGACTGAATCAAACTCAGAATATTATAAGTATAAACGTCATTGTTCAGTATGATCTTTGATTTTGTGTGAATATGCAGTATTAACGATTAATACCTGGAAAATTACAAAGTCAAATTACAAAACTGCTACAATGTCCATACAATGACCATTATGAACATTCAGTATCATCCAATACACCAGTGAAAGTGAAACCTGCTCAGATAGAACTCCAGCACTGATAGTACCGTGCACATAGGCATGTTACCAGTAACAATCAACGTACTTTTAAAAAGCTTCACTAATCATGTGAGATATTTTAGAATCTTATACTATTCCACCCAATTGAAAGATACTCAGGTACATTGCCACAGATGAAAAAATTTAAAACAAAGATAGTAATAACATCATTACTAAATTTATATTGTGGCTACAGCACACGGCACTGTAGGGCCAAAACAGAACAAAAACTATAATGTTCACTTGGAGCTAACCCAAGTATTGTGCTTTTTCGAGCTCTAAGCAGACATTAATTTTGACTTTACATTAAAATATATCGTTCCACGGCATCACTTACCTTGTTATCATTAGGGACCGGCAAGTGTTTAAATATTTTGGACATAACATCTGCGGGTTCCAAAATCGAAAATAAATTAGCTGGTGATCACTCACAAGTAATAGTCACTCAAGTAAATAGTCGTGCAGCTTCCTCACTTGCTGGCCTAGCTCTACTTCCTGCTCAAAAAGGAAGTTTGCCACAGCGAGATGCCGCAAAAGGAAGTGTGGGTAATTCAGGCAAACAAAGATTCTTCATTGAACGTCACGCAGAAATCCGAAAAGGCCTATCATTACTATTATCTGAGCTGCTGAAAGGTATTTTCTAAACGACAATAAAAAAGTCTTTTTTATATTAAAGAGCTAGGGACAATAAATCAAAATAATCACTTTTCTTAACAATTCATTCATTTGAGGCAGGCAGACACTGCATAGAAAAAAACACCATATTAGTATGCTACAATATAAAAATTCAAACACAAAGTACATAAACTGATCATTACATGTGCTCAGATTTTAGGTAAAATTGTAAATAAAATACATTTGAATAGCTTGTCAACAATAATTGAAAGCCAAAAGCTCAAAGATGTAAAATACTGAGGCAGCCCAATATACCATGTCCTGGGTTAACCTGTACCTACATGTATTAGATATGGCTGGTAAATGTAAACACTACTTACACTTAAAATACTATATGAAGAAAATGAGGTGTGGGGAGTTTATTAAAAAGCTCTTTACCTAGTTAATAGAGCATATATCCCAAACATAGTATTTTTATCGTCATAGTATATCTTCTCGTGTCCTCTGCACTAGTAGGACATATAATAATAGCCCTAAGCATCAATCCATGCAACCACAAACAGTTTATCTTGGTCAGGGTCATGTGGGACCTGGAGCCTATCCCCAACAGCACAGGGCAGGTGGGCCGTACATGCTCAGACACAAAGGGGAAGTACATAAAATCCTGCATAACACAGAGAGAACATTCAAATCCCACACATATGGCACAGGTAGGTGTCAAACCCCTAACTCTGAAGGCGTGAGGCGACAATGCTATTCTCTCTGTGCCAGTGTTGTGGCTTTACTCACCCTACTGTGATTTGGGGGGAAGCTGATGCTTGAGCTGAAGCTACTACGGATGAAAGCCATTGGCTACACCAACAGACTAAGCCAACAGACTAAGCCAAGGTATTTCGTATTAGTTAACAAACAATAAAAAAATGAACAAACTTTTAAATGTATCTCTAAAAGGCAGCCATTGCCCAAACACCAATACCTTCCATGTAGAGTGCCACGTAATCTAATGAAATATGTGCTAAAGCAGTTCTGCACACGTGTGGTATGCATTCCCCGATAAGGTTACACAGAGCAATAGATGTTGCCATCGACAAGGCAGCACAAATCGTCAGAACACCAGCAGAAGACAATCTCTGTCCTGGTGAAAAGAGGTCATTAGACATGGCTTGGGTGATGTGAACCATGGCTCATTGTGAAGCAACACCACAACCATGAAGCACCTCACTGCTTTAAAAGACAGGCAAACGATAACTGTGAAGGATGATATTGATGATATTGATAGCGGGGAACACTGAAAACAACTGCGGTTTTAGTGTGTTCACGATTAATCTGCCATGTTAGCTTAAGTTTCCTGTATAGTATATTAATATGAAAGCATAACTCAATGATCCATATAATACGCTATGTGGATTTAACATCTGCTGCCTGCCATGCACTCTGTCGCATATCATCAGAAATTGGTCTCCAAACTAATGCGGGTCTGCTCCGCTAGGGATTTTAGCATTGAGCAGGCCTGGCTGGAGTGGCCAATTGGGAGACTCTGGAGAATTTGCAGTGGGTTGCTTAGGTGCTGTGCCGGTCAGAAACAAGACTATTTGTCAGGTTTAATATTGACCTGGTCAGAAACAAAGAGGACACCAAGAGGCTGGTGTACGCTGATCTGCTGGCAGATGCTGGTGTAACAGGTATAACAGGTGGACCATCATCCCTTCCCCTTATGTGGCTTAGAGGGAACCTGCTGCCCCTCCTGGTCCCCGGATTGAGTGGCCTTGCGCTGCCACTCCGGAGCATAGCACGCCCCCTTGTGATTGAGCAGTGCAGCCATCATGGCCTCGGCCAACTGCTCCTTAAAGATGCAAGTGAGCTCAACTGCTTTGGACAGTGGAAGATATCAGATACACAGGAGAAACTGTCACAACTGCCCGTGAAAGGGCCTGTTTGGGAAGATATGGCGCAGCAGAGGATAACCTAATTATTTACACAGTATTGGCTTAAGACTAATCCTCTCTCAGGTTAGGCCTCTCGTGCATTTTGTATATATAAACTTTATATACATGTATTTATATAGGGGCCTGTATGATTTTGGATTAAATATTTTGTGTACATTTTTAATTTTGCATTTCTTCCGCATTGTGTGCTTGTAATATTTTATGCGTCTGTAGTTACGTAATGTCTACGTGGTAAATGTGCGCAGATTATTACAAAAATTTTTAAAAACATCATTTAAAAACATGTTATTGCATCACACATAGAGATTTTCAGTCAGCCTGGGATGGAAATCTGAACCTGCGCTGGCTTGAGGCTCGGAACAGCATTATAATTAACAGGTGTTAACCGTAATTTTTGTACTTGGCTCCTGTCCTTCAGTGAAAATCTGGTAGGCGAATTAGACGGAAGGAGTGGGCATGGTGGCAGGAGTGAGGAGGAGACAAAACAAACGCCCCCTTGTGGCTGAGAGGGGTATCACTACCCCTGTATCTTTTGTGTGGCAGGTGGTTGAGGAATAATCCAGGTAAGTCTTCAATGCAGTGGGATGGGGGAGGAGGTGGAGGCTAATTGTGGTCCCTTAATCCAGCCCCAACACCCCCCCCCCCTCACAGGGAGGTAGGGGCAGAGAAGGGCCCGCTCAGCTGGGAGAACGGAGAGCCTACGGTCTGTCCCAGGTGACCTACATTTCTCACTCGCCTTGGTGGCTGACTGTACAATGTAGCTGTGCTTCCAGGTCCAATGCTCAAGATGGGAGAAGTTCAGAAGGTAAGAGGGTCCCTCCGTCACTTAGGGACGTGAAGTTTGTTGTGTTTTTGGGGCTTCCTAAGGAACAGAGTAATGGCTTAACCAGTATACCACTGATTGAAAACTGATAGGATCTAAAAGTATTTTGTTCATAATATTTTGTCCCTATCCTCAAGTAGGTGTAATGATGTGATGTAATGTAATGTTTAGTTTACCATGTTATGGTTTTATATCTAGCCTAATATCTTATATTAGGGAAGAGATCTGTGAGTTAATATATTAACATTTAAGGCCCCCAGAAAAATAATTTAATATCTTTTATTGTTCAGAAATGACTTGTAAAAAATCTGAAGAACAATCTGAAAGTGTTGTTTTAACAAATCTCAAATATTTATGCTTTTTTCACACATATTGTGTCAAAGCTTTGGTTGTCTTTTGTTGTGTGTTGTCAGTTTTTGCCGCATTGATGTTCTTATCGTCCAAAAAGTTTCCTATATAGGCATCATGTAGAACTTTGCTAAGTATTTTCTTACTCAACATTATGCCGAAAGTCAAGTATCAAGTTCTTTTGTAGAGAGGGTATTTGTGTATTGGTGCAATTTCACATTCGGATTAATACATCAACACTTGACTTGCAATTTAGTTTTTTGTAACCCGTTAAAAATCCCGTTTGTTGACTTGTTTGTTTTCAAAGAAAAATTCTTATAAGTCAGACGTGCGGCTGTCGTAACAGGAACTGAGAACAACAGAAATAGCAGACACCGGTATGATGTCGTCTTTTGGCCAAACTCAGGGTTTGTTTTCCGTGGTCGAGAGACTGAAAGGCACCACGGAGCAGGAACTGAGGATCGTCCTTCTCGGCCTGGACAACGCGGGGAAGACGACGCTCCTGAAGAAGTTAGCGTCTGAAGATGTCCGCACCACAACCCCCACGCAGGTGAGAGGCGAAGCTAGCGGCTTTTCTTACGCCTGGCAGGGCTCAGGGAGCTTACATAACCTGAGCATCATGGCCGACGGCAGAGGGAGCCAAGATCAATTAAACTGCTACAATGCCTGTCTTACTGACAGATGCCCCTGTTTACATGCTCATCTCGGATGAATAGGAAATGTCTATAGTGCTAATATAGTTACATAAGAAACTGAGTAGGGAACAGCATTATTCTGTCAGTGTGTGGCCCAGCCAGGATGTTGTGCCTGTGAGCAGTCTGTTGCTGGTTCAAATCCCATGGTTTATAGAGTGATTTCACCATTGGGTCCTTGAGTTAAGTCCCCTTAATCCCCCCAGTCACACAAGAAGTTGACCCTGTTTTCTCAAAATGTACATCACTTTTAGATAAAATCATCTGCTAGTTAATACAACTATATAAAAATATAAAAACATGATGGATGACCCACAGTAAATGGCAAAAGTGCCCTGCGAACGGGGTTAAAAAAAGTTTAATGAGCTTTAAACCTGCACTTTGGAGCTAATTCACAAGATTTTACACTCATCATTGTCATTTAGCCGTATAAGGACACGCGACCTCCAGCATTTGTGTGCTCACATCGCTGTCTCGCCGGTGCCACTGAGCAACTTGGGGTGAAATAAAAATTATATATAAAGCTAGAAAATTCATTCACATCTCTGTCAGTCAAACATACATCCAACAGACAAATTATAAAAGTATTTATAATAAATATGCAATATGCACATTTGTTTGTGTGTATACATACCACAGTCATACTGATTTATGCATCCCTGATTATACATATACATACGTACAGAGCTCACAGAAAGTCCTGGGGTGCCTGCTTAACTCTGTAAAAAAGTCACAAATTAACTGGCTCATAACAATGTTTCACATACCTGCACATATCTTCCACAGACATTTTCTTTTTAAGTGTCAATTCTTTTGACTGTCTCATTCAGCTCTGTTCTTGCAATTTTGCTATTAATTGCAACTGCAGTCATTGGCTCCCATAGGAATAATAAAGAAAAATGTTTGGTGTTTTATGTTATTGCAAAGGATAACTCATTAAAAAGCACCAAATGAGTCTGCTTGTCAATGCTCTCCGAAAAGCTCTTTAAGAACTATAATTTGGGTTTCAATTCATTGCCACTTGGAATAAATGTTTCCCCTGAAACTACCAGTCATTTCTAATGTGACATATATTTTTTGTAAGCACAAGAGTAAAGCAATGATTTTTGTTATAAAACCAACAAATTAGCAATATATTTGCTGAATTAAGCAGGCAGTCCAAGACTGTCTGCCAGCACTGTATATACATGCATACATATTGCACAGGATCAGAACATCGACGCCACTTAGCAGCATCTGCAACAACATCCGGCTTGATTATTAAGCTGAATTCCCAATAATTTGTCAGAGCTGAAGTCCGTATTCGGTTTTACATGATTTGGAGAAACACGGTGGAGTGTTTAAGCACCGTGACGAGCAATGGAGGCCGAGTGGCTGATGAGTGGGAGGACCCTGCACCCACGGGCAGCTGCCGCTTCCTACAGTCTGGATGCCGAGTTTAGCCCGGTGACTGAGCCGGGCCACACATCAATAGAGCAGCCTGCTCTCTGGTATGACTTCTGTTGGCCAGATTGGTTCCTCAATGTGTCTTTAGCCCAGTGTTTCCCATTCCGGACCTCAGGGATCAGGAAACACTCCACATTTTTGCTCCCACCCAATTCCCTGTAGGGAGCAGAAATGTGGATTGTCTGGGAGGGAGCAAAAGCGTAGACCCTCTGTGGGTTGCTGAGAATTGAGTCGGGAAACACTGCTTTAGATTGATGATAATGACACTTTGTGGAAAAACCAGAATTCCAGAATCAACCAGTATCAATTATTCCATTTTAATCACTCCGTATCTTTCGTCTGTGCATGTGTCATGGACGTGATGTACACATTGTCCACAATATGGCCACAGACCAGGGCTGTGTGTTTAGAAAGAATTTCAATCTAAGAATGAATGGGACCAAAAAATCCATTTGCTGCTTGGAAGAAACTGTTAAAGAAGCCTTACAACTTGGAAGAAAAAATAATTATCAAGTCTGAAACACTTTCATATTCATTTTTAAAATACTGACTACAGACAGCTGTGTAGGAGAGAGTTTTGGGGGATATCACTTAATAATTAATGAGTAATAATAATAATAATTAACAACAATTAAATGCAAAGTTAATTTTAATGGAGGGATGCATGAATTCAAATTCAGTTCCTATGCCCCTGACCACAGAGATGCATTATTATAATTTTATAACTATATATTTTATTGTCTTATATGCACAACCTGTTGTGTTTAGTAAACTGTTCCAAGCTCCACTTAGAATTTGTACACAACCCTAAGCAGTTTTGGTATGTGGGAGGAGTAGCCATGAATTTCTTATTTTATGATAAAAATAGACGTTTGTCAATCTATGTCCGTAGTCATATATAATTAGAATATATATAACAAACTATATTACGCAACACAAAGCTCTCAACACATTATTCTTAAATGGAAATTTAAGCAAATGGAAATTTAGAAAAAGGGGCCTGTAATTATGATCTTTGATAATTATAATTACTTAAGAATAAGCAGTGGGCCGCTTACAGGTTCCATCGAAGTAGAAAAGGACTCAAGACACTGAATCACTCACTAATCATTAAGCTTGGTGACTAAGCTCCTCATTATGAATGATGGCAGTCAAGCCTGCTAAAGAAGGTAGCTAAAGTGGCCACATCTGTGTGCCTTTTACTGAACCTGTTTCCTTGGGCAAACTTCCAGGGCTTCAATGTTAAAAGTGTGGCTGCCAGTGGCATGAAGCTCAACGTATGGGACATCGGGGGCCAAAGGAAGATTCGCCCTTTCTGGAAAAAATACTTAGAGAACACAGATTTGCTGGTAGGTGATGATTTCTAACAACTCTGAGGTATTTACTGTTCTTTATGGACTGCACAAGTAAAGCGTCTAAAAGTGTTTTGCTTAAAGAGCTACTGAAAGCCAGTTAATAGCAGGCTCACACTGTTTTTCCAGATCTATGTGATAGACAGTGCGGACAAGAAGCGTTTTGAGGAGACCGGTCTGGTAATTGCATGCTCGCTTGTAATCTCTCTGAATGAAAACAAGTATAATGGTATTTAAATATTTTTACTGCGATTTTTTTGCTCGCTGGCAAGCCACAACAACAAAGTAGCAACCAATAGCGTTACCATATCTTAACATTCTTCTGAAAAGTCTACTGGTTACATTTGAATGACACCAAACACCTTGAATATTCACCAAGCTGCTTAGAAATACCAATGTCAGATCTAGAGTTCTGCTTCAGTAAATATGCCCTTTTTCCCCATTGCCCGACTCCACGTCTGCAGGAGCTCTCAGAGCTCATTGACGAGGATGATCTGAAGGGCGTGCCCGTGCTCATCTTCGCCAACAAGCAGGACCTGGCAGCTGCGTCGCCGGCCAGCGAGATCGCCGAGGGACTCAACCTGCACACCTACCGGGACCGGCAGTGGCAGATCCAAGCCTGCTGTGCACTATCCGGGGAGGGCGTTCAGGTGGGTGCCGGAGAAAGATCCTATTCCCACCGGGGTAACGTCAAACTGTAATAAAATCTATAATAATTATAATCATAACAAACACTGTAATCATAATGGGACTGTTCTCTCTTCTCCAGGATAGTACTTTTGTTTCTAGATAAAAACCTAAAATAAATAAATAAACAAACAAATACAAATTAAAATAATTTTTGACTTTTATTTTTAAATGTATTATCAGGTTGTTGTATTGCAGTTATGTAAATTACGTTCCCGCTGTACTCATCCCTTTGGACTATTTCCGTTGCTGAGCATCTTAGTTCATGTACGGCAGTATACTTGTACTTTGTTGTTTTGCTCATTGTTTTAGATGCGTCTTTTTTTCCAGGACGGTATGAGCTGGATCTGCAATAACATTGCAAATAAGAAGAAATAATCGGACTGCATTTTTCAGCAAAGCAGTACGCAACTACATTCAGGAGATTTACAACTTTTTCCAACATTATTCCCAAGTAATGACTAATTTTCTCAAAACCAAAATGACAAATTCTATTCTGAAGTCTAAAGTAAAATCCAAATTAAAAAATACCAGATCGATCATTATAGTCTACATCAGTAAGAAAAATTTTGTTCAGTACTGTAGAGTTTAGTGGCATGTGTTATAATATAAATGTGTATGATTACAATGCTGAAATATACTTTATATAATTAATTCTTTTTCCTTTTTGTTCAATAATTCTGGTTCTATGGATGGATAATTTGAGCCCTACACAGTATATAATCTGTATTTTATAAGAATTAAATTATTACCTTGAAAATGTCTGTTCTATTGATGTTGCCTCAGATGCTCAGCTAAACACCATTTTTTTCAACGTGACCTCTGTTGCCCTGGTAACCAATGTCACTCGTTATACTAAAGCATCAGGCTTGGCTGTAGAAGGTAGGATGATGTCACTGCCGACCGGGAGTAACATAAGAGAAACATGGGAGTAACATGGATGCTTGAGGCAACATGAAGCTCTAGTGGGGGCTCAATCACTGATTTTTATTCCAATGGGAATGTACACTGTAATGAATCATACAGCATATTGTACTTCTGTAATCAACATCCCACTACGTTTTATTCACAAGCACCTAGATATTATCCAGTTTTAAGGGTCTGAAGCCTGACGTTAATGCAGAGTGATCATGGTGAATGAGCTTTCCTGCAGAAACCCCTTTGGCAGGACACCCCAGTGGTGGCTATATTACGGCTGCCGTCACCAAATGGTCAGTATTGGTGAAAACAAAACCAGATATGGTTATCAATATGATCAGTCCATCTTGGATCCTACTGAGGAATATGATGCATGAAGTTAAGGAGCCAATGGGCCTAGGTGCTAATGAGCATGTGGCTCTGCTGGCATCCAACTCCTTCACCCTGATGTCTGTAAGGGCAGGAGGCCATCATCCTTGCCATGACAACATGACTGGGGTGCTGTCGCTAAGCAACACAACATGAGGCCCGTCGGCGGCAGCTTATGGGGAACAAGCGTGGGACGTGCAGATCAAATTTTTATTATGGGCAACGGGGAGGAAGAGGGTGCAAATCCCAGATTGCTGTCCCTCCACACTGCCGTAACGCAACTAAAAAAAGCAAGTGATCTAAAGCGGCTGCAAAGTGAGCGGACGCTATGCGGGAAGCCCAGGATCAGAAAGCGGGGTATCACTGCGGCAGACGGGAAACCCACGCTCTCCCACAAGCAACGCCGTCCCTTCTGGCTTCCAGGTAGGTCCACTGACTTCGAACATGCTAATGTGCTAATATGCTAACATGCTAAAACAACCTTCTTTGGAAAAGCTTTAAAGAAATGTAGAATCAAACTTAAAGAATTTTAGGTAAATGATGCCAAGAGGATACTGGAACCCAGACTGTGACATGAGGACTTCTTGTGTTTTTGTTAAGTGATTTGTCAGTGTTTATTTAAATATTTGATTTCATCATTCTACAAAATATTCAACATTATCAATAGTCAGTATATGGATCAATATCTCACACATAGTGGTGGTAATGATATGTTCTTTAAATTTGTATTACATATTAATTCCTTGTTGTTTTGTCTGTTACCATTCACTGTCATAATGACTGAAGTGTGTTTTTTTTTAGTTATATGTGCAAGTTAAATATATGCAATATATTTCATCCTGGTGCTAAACAGCTAAAAATTTTAAGACTTTTTTTTGCCAATGAAGTGGCAAAAATCTACAGTTTTCTGAACTTTTTATAGTGTTCATCAGTAGCTTGATTGGGTTTGATGTTCTGCGTTTGTAACCTGTCCGATATTGATGTACTACTTCCCTTTCTAACGAGAATAACATGGGGCAGTTTCCCTTCTTGTTGTTGTTTAGTCGGCTATAGCTTCTTTACGAGGAAAGGTTAGTTGAGCTAAATCTGTTCAGCCTCAAGCAAAGGAGACTGAGGGGGGACATGATTCAGGTCTA
>JAODKM010000046.1:2505778-2517877 GCA_026780845.1 Petrocephalus sullivani | reverse complement strand
GCAAAAACTAGGCACTGCATCAATTGACGCACACAGCCGTTCTAGGTATAGCCGATCTGCAGCCCTTCTAGTGTTAACTGACATTGAGCCCCAGTGAACTTAAAGGGTCATTATAGTGCCGCATATGCTAATGAGGCAGCCTCTCATTAGCATTAGCTTGATATTGCAGAGTAATCGAGGCGGCGGGTTTCAAGTTCACCCGGAGACTCTTACCAGCGCCGTGCTGTAGTTCCTTTCCTCTTCATTTAAAGACTGTTTGTCTGGCTGCTTAATAAGGATGTAAAAAAACATTAATGGATATTGATTGCCTGCGTTTTGGCGTTCTATCCCAAAGTAGAGTGTTTATGGCGTTTGGCTGCTTAGATGCTGATACTGATTGTATGCTGACATCAGTAAAACTGAGGTATAATTCAGGCTATTCATGTGTTATTAAAGTGGCATTGTCCTGACTGAGGTCATTTTGACTTTTGTGTCACTAGAACGTCTTTTATTGACTGCTGAATAAACCATTCGGTCAACATTTGTGTGCTCGTCTGTGGGGTTTGTCAAAACCGTCATCTTATGCAGTCGCACCAAATTATTCAACATTATTAGTCAGAGAAATCCAAGCTGGAAGGCGTCCATTTTGGGAGGTATAATCGTAAGCAGAAATGACTGATATAGGAGCCCGGAGATGTTTGTCTCACTATCACTTGAGAGCAGCACCGCAAATGATTTAACACAAGTAGTCATACATCTAGAGCAATTGTTATTTTCACAGCTCCTTTTACAGAACTATCTTATAGTCAACACTTGTCTCCCTCTCTGTAAATGCAGATGCTTTAATCCGCATTTTTTTTGGGTTGGTTGTCCTAGAGTGAAAAGGTGGGAGAAAACAAGTCGTTGTTGCCAGGAACGGTGGTATTAAGGCGGACTCTGTTTTGGAGAAGCTGATTAAGCGCAGGTGACCGGGGGGGAGAGGAAACTCGGGATGCAGAAAAAGTCACTCCCAAGGTCTGAAGGGTGAAAGGGCCACGTGAGGGCCCTCTGTATCCTGCTTTTGTCCTCTGTCCTGTAAGCGTATCTCTCAGTGGAGGCTGCCACTGCCCCCCGGCCTCGTCTCTGCTTCATATCTGCAGAATCCGGGGACGGAAAGTCACTGCAAGAAAAGTGACGCAAGTTCTGTCCTTCCAGCGCTTAGAGTAATAGAAGCGATGTCTAAGTTGCCGGGACTGGGGGCTCCTGGGAGATTCGCCTCTAATAAACTCTTTTAAACCTCATATTTAAAACATGCATGCTGTTTTGGGTTTGATAAGTGTTTAGTATTAAAAAACAATAAAATTGAAAAGGAAATAAGAGCTTAGGGAACAATTAGGAATGTTATTTTTTTTCCAGAGTACCCCCAGTGCAAACTGATGTTTAAGCAGAGTTTTATTGTTTTATATCATACTAGTCTATTTGGTTCTTGGCCCTTGTGATTTCCTCATTCTTGGTTTGTTTCTTCAAGGTTATCGTCAAGTGAAAGAGTAGGCTGTGAATACAATCTGACTGGTGCCTTTATCCCAGATCGCGTTTAAAAGCAACCCGAGGTAATGATGGAAATTGCGCCATTAAACATTAATCCTTGGCCGCTGGCTGTACTTTAGCGAGTGTTTAATTGCTTTTGTAGCCAGAGCTGGTTTAACCAGTGCTGCAGATTCGACATGTCAGGCTGTTGAGTGCTAAAAACTCAACAAGATAAAAATGCACATTTCCAGTCTAAGCACGATGCTGGTCTTGATGGTCTCTGTGTAGAAATTGTGGAGCTTGGTGTTCATCTCCGGTGAAATGTGATGACTCACTGAGCAGATGGGGGCTGACGGCGATCCTCTGTATTGTCTGGCAGGAAGGTGGACTAAGGCAGCATTAATGGCGAGTCGGAATATCTCAGCGGTGTTTTGGACCGGCTCAGAGGGAACGGCAGCTCATTCGGTTCCGGTCTGATGGTCCCAGCGGTAGTCACACTGTGGGTCACCAGCCGGCAGCCCGTTTCTTTTTTTGTTCTTGGAGGGACAGAGGTCTGAAGCGCCCAAAAGCGCGCACGGGTTTTTCTGCATGTTGACCTTGCAGTTTCCTGCCCGTTTAGTCGCAGTGTGCTGCTATTGAACCATCAATGGCATCTGATTTTGGCACGGCGGGCAGTACTCTGTAACCTCACGCGTCCAGGGTTGTGGCTTTGATTCCCACACCCACCGTGTGTGTGGGTCTGTGTGATTTGTCTCTGGTCACGTGGGTCTCCTCTGGGTCCTCCTGGTTTCCTCCAAAGACTCGAAAGCCATGTGGTTTAGGCAAGCCAGTGATGAACTGGCATCCATCCCATGGCGTCCCCAGGCGAATACTGTAGGCTTAACGTGACCCTTCATTGAGTAAGCCAATGAATTATTTTGACCCTAAATTTCAAATGGGAAGCACTACCCTTATGGGTAGTAATGGTGTAGCCTGCTATGGCCATGTAGGGTTAATTACGTAGCAATAGAGTCATGCAACCTGCTTCTTCTGTTTGTGGGTCGTCCACCGCAATGATGTATATGTTGCCGCAGGTTTTTGTCTTGGCCGTAAATCTCTCGGGTCTTTTCTGTCGTTGCTGCGGGGAGTCGAAAGGCGCCCAAAAGAAAGAGAAGCTAGGTTTTACTGTTTTACCGTGACAGTCCGTAATGAGTTCCGACATGTGGGTTAATACTTCATTCTTGCACTTTGCCCGAGGAGCGGTGAGTTTGCTTTCAAATTGATCAATTGTGTATTATTTTCACCTAAGTGACAATGATTTGTCTGTTTTTTTACAGCGCATTGTGTTGAATCCTCCCATTTTCTTTGTGAAATTAAGATTTATGGGCTTCATACATAATAAATTAACATTGCACTGCAGGAAAATGGGACTAACTTACCCCTTACTGATACGAGCCTGTCACCTATTTACAGTAGAACAGGCGCGCTCATCCATCACTGCGAAATGAGGCACATTCAGCCAGAATTGGGGACGACGCTGCATCTCGATTTACATTTGCTCCTTGTCTCCAGCCCACGTCGTCTTTGCTGATGCAGCATGCAGCTACGCGTTTGTGTCCGGAATCAGGCTCCTCCAGCGCGGGAGAGGGCCATTTCTCACTGTGCGTGTTCATCTGTCAGGCTCCGGGGCCGCTAGCGAGCTGGGCGGCTCGTGCAGGCAGGACTGAGGCTTCAGGTTTCAAGTGGTAAATGTCACAAGTGTTCGGTGGAGCACAGTGAAGTTCGCTACCACAGTTGCAGGGGACGGGAGAAGTGTGTCATGGGACAGGACAAGCAGTAGTGTGATCCAAGACAAACACTAGTGCAAATAAAAGACAGGACCGTGCAGTGTTAGAACAAGGGAACAGTAAATCCGGAATAAATAGGATGCAATAGAGAGACGGATGTGCAAATAAATACCGAAGTAAAGTGAAGAGGTGTAATATTAACAGTGAATATTACAATGAAGTGGGCGGAGAGATTCGGGTCACTGGTTATTTAGTGACCGGGAGGCTTGGGGGATAAAAGCCGTCCCTGAGCTGGGTGGTGTGACAGGTGAAGCACCGATAGGGCAGGGGTGTGAGGAGGGCGTGAGCTGGAAGGCCGGCATCCCCGATTACGGACTCGGCTCTTGCCTGGTCACAGGGGGCAGATCTGTGCCAACGGCCTGGGCTGGGGGTGATGGTGTCAGCGCTAAGTAACGCACTCATTCCCGGCCGCCGAGTCGCACGTCGGAGAGGAATTGTGCCCGGTGTCGGGCTTTCACTTTCCCTGAGTGTGGAAAATTGAAACTAACCTTTATTTGTCATTGGTACAAATACAGATACATCGGATAGTGCCCAGTGACTATTCTGCTGAGCACGGGACTCAAACTAACGACCTTCCGATCACAGGTCTAACCCGCTGAGCCACGCGCCTCCCCCAAATATGTAATGATGGAGGAAATGCAGGGAATACGGAAGGTGCGGGAATCCGCGGGAATGAGGGGAAAAAATTCAAATATTCTGGCGGTAACAGCGAGAGTGGAGATGATCTTTGCGGTATTTCCACTGGGATGGTAATTAAATGGCGGTAAGCGAGTGGGAACGGGAATAGATGGCATCCGTGTGTCTCCATGCACAGAGGTGCACTTATGCTCTGCCTGCTTGATGGCCTAGTGTCTTTGAAGGTTTGCTGTGTGATTCTGAAATGCCAAACGTGGGCATGTATGTTTGTGTGCATGTCTGCATGTGTTCAAGCATGTCTGTGTGTGTGCATGCGCGTCTGCATGTGTGTGTTTGCCTGTCTCCGTGTGTGTTCCTGCCTGTCTGCGCGTGTGTGTATGCATACGTGTCTACGTGTATGCATGTCTGCATATGTGTGCTTGCCTGTGTGTGTGTGTGTGTGTGTGTACCACGTGTGTCTCTGCGCATGTGTGCAGTGTGTGCTTTGACAGCTGTGCTCTCTGATAATGGTATCAGGGATTATTAAGTAATAACTGCGGAATTTCTTGAAAATGAAATTGAAATTTAATTGGCTGTCAAAGGACTGACAAGGGGTTGCTCCATGGGATAAAACAGACCTCCTGGATTGGGGGTTCAGCGCACCCCTAGCTCTGTGTGTGCGGTTTAACTGTTTCCTCCCGAACACATGCAGTAAGGCTAATTGGTATTGCTAAGTTTCACTCCCGTATTGTGACTGTGGGTGTAAATATCTGTGAGCCAAGCAAACGGCTGGCATCCCATCCAGAGTGTCCGCTTCCTCATTGCTGTGCTTCCTGGGATGACTGCAGGCTCACCGTGACTCTGTACTGGGAGACCAGGTACCGAAGACGGATGAATCGCGTCTGATTTCTGCAGTGTGTCTCTGGGCCATAATAGCATGAGGCTTGTTTAGACAGTCATGAAATCTGTTAAAGAGCTTATCACCCAAGTGGCTTATGGGAATGGCCAAGTGTGCAGTAGAGGAGCGCACTACGGTTCCTAAGTCGACATTCAAGTTGGGCCACAGATGACGAAAGGCTGCATTTAAAGAGTCGTACAAATTGTGTTATGTGTTAATAATATGTTAATGCCTTGTTTTGTTTAAACATGGAGGTTGTTTGAGTGGCGCTGGACTTAAAGCGTTACTGCTGGACTTCCTTGCTGACACGCAGCAGCGGTCCTAATCAGCAAACTGTAATTCAATTATAGCATTCCTAATGTGATTAAACATAGCAGCATTTGTAGAGGAGGCTGGTTAAAAAAAAACAAATTAAAATCTTGTGTGTGGTGGGTGTAGCTGAGACTCAGACCATTGCATTGGTATCTGCGAGAACTATTTATCTCCCAGTTTTGGCCTGTGGGCTCATTGATCTGTATAAATGGCTGTGTTACCACCCAGCCAGGCTGTGTTGTAGTGTGTAGCAGTAATTTTATTGCCTAGTGGGCTGTTTTTTGCCTATCTGTATAGCTGGATAATTAACTAGAGTGTGAAGGTTAGGTGACTTTCTCAGTGGTACTGCCGTAGGATTCCCCCCGGAGCTTCACCCAGTAATGTTCATGATATTACTGCATGTCTTTAACCACTCTGCCACCTACTGGACATTGCCGGCATTACACTCTGTCTTATATATACATGCTTTACCCAGAAGTCTTTGATGTGCCAGACATGCATGAAGAATAGTGTCTGGACCGTGCTCTTGCGTGAGGGTGAGTGCAAGGGTTCCTGTTCACCTTGCACACATGGAAAGGACACTCAAAAGCTGGCTGCCCTCCCACCCAACTATTTGGATGTCTAATGAGCTTAATCCCCTAAAAACGTCCTTTAGAAAGTCAAAAAAGTAAATAAATACCCGTGTCCAAAGGCAAGGTGTAATAATCCAAGATTCTAGGTTCTCCTCTGATGATGAAACACACCTCTTATTTAAAAGTTCACAGAAACTCCAGACCTATTTTCCACTCATAATGAGCCCTACCTCTGATGTAATTCACATGAAAGAACGTGGCTTCATAATGCCAAGTTGAGATAATATTTGCATTAGCTGAAGCTAGGGTGCAGCAAAAAAAAACCCAGAAAGTACTCCAGAATTAGTGTGAACAGTCATTTTCAAGAGTCGGGTTGCAATTTTATAATATAAGAAGTGTATTGCTTAAATGAAATGGAATGGAATGTCATCATTTTATTCTTCGCAAAAGATCATCCGCCACCCTGCGCCAGATAAGCGGCTGCGAGGTGGATGGTTGGGATGCATTGTTACAGGTTTGTTTCTCTTCTCGGTTCAGAGCTGACTGACGTGCTCTGCAGATCGCAATACCGCATGATAGAGGACGCAAGAGCAGAACAGCAAGTGATATTCGACTTGATATCTTCCTTAATCTACACTACCTTTTGCACCCCCCTCCTCCTCCAAGGCTACTGTAGGTGATGTTAGCATGGTACTACTGTGGGACAGTATGTGTACAAACTGTTCCTATGAGCTCATCTGTGGTCATCATTCGGTTCACCTGCCTGAGTAGAGTAACATTTATTGGCCCGGCCTTGAGTCTGGCCAGTGGGTGATAATCACAGCATATCCCCAAATCTGGAGTAGACTGTGACAGACTGGCCGTCTAGAGCCCCGGCATCACGGTGCAACAGATAACTTTGGCAGGTGAGTTAAAGACGGAGGAGAGGAAGCAGTGTCTGGAACAAAGAGGGGGGGCGACGTGAAGCTAGAGTTGAGCACGCCAATGATTTGAGATTAATGTGTTAGTCTGTTAGCTATACAGTGATTCATGGTTCATTCATGCTAGCCTGTTACCATCACTGTGGTTCAGCCTTGATTTATGTTAGCTTGTTAGCATTAGCGTAATTCAATGTTAATTTATTTTAGCGTGTTAGCATCACGGAGATTCATGGACTGTGCTTGTTAGCCGCCCAGCATTAGCGTCTGTGGTTCCAGCTCTGTTTATCAAGTGACTGTGACTGCACATGGTTGCGGCTGCTTCTCTGAGGGAGGGCTGCTAGCATGATGACACGTGTTTGGTGGTCGGGAGGGTCATTGTTAAGCACTACTTTTATTGCGCAGATGGAGGCAGGTTTATAGCGGGTAAGGTTAAACTGATCCACTGTGCCTTTAAGCCCTATTGGTAATGAAAATCAGCTAATACTAATTAGGCTGCTATCTTGCCTGGGTTTATGTACTGTTTGCTGGATGGAGTTCGGGACGTATGAGCAGCATGATTTTCCTTTGTATCTTATATGTGATTTATTCCTGCCATCCCTCACCGCTGTCCATCACTTGTGACAAACCTCTTCCACGCAACGTGCCATAATTTATCGCCTGGGATGGCTGAAAGAGTGTGAGGAACTGTGACATAACGCCGAAGTGTGATGTGCACCAGATGTAACAGGCAGCCTGGCAGATTCAGCCGTGGTGCAGTCATATATCGATCTCCGCAGACTTCAGGCTATTTGACTCATCCAAGTGCCAGAATTTTGGGCTGCCTTTTTCTAGTTAATATTGGACTTTGGGGAGAAGTTTGGGAGTGGTGGTCGGTTAGGTCACTAGTTCAAATTCTGTGGTCAGCAGAGTGATTTTACCACTGGGCCCCTGAGCTAGTCCGTGGTCTGACCCTGCCTTCTCAATTGTCTGGCCCTTTGGATAAAAGCCTCTGCTACATATGTGAATGTATAAATTAAATCTATTTATTCTTATCTTGATTTGTGCAAAAGTAATAAACTACTTTGAGTTAAATCAGTCACAAATGAACCCGAAAGATAATTTTTAAGTGCCAGCACTGTATTTTCACAGTCTCACTTATGGAGTAGAGCAGTGTGTGAACATTAAGAGGCTTTGCATACGTAAATAGAATCCATTGGTAAGGCGAGCTCATGGCTATCGGCGTAACGGTGATTCTCTGTGTCATCCAGTCTGAAAGATGACAAGATTTTTTTTTGAGATTCAGCTGCTGGCATCGTGTGAAATAAAACCAGATTGTAGGTGTACCAGGTATTCTCTCTGGTGTCATTAGCTCATACTGCTAGTTAGCCTAACTGCATGTCATTGGACTGTGGGGAAAAAAATCCACGTAGGACATGGAGAACATACAAACTCCACATACCCAAAGAAGAGGTCTTGAACCCATTACCCTGTTTCCTTGAATAAACAATGATATTTACTGAGCTACAGACAAAACTGCAAGAAAATAATTATTTTTACCAAACAAAAACACGATTCCCTCAATAACATTTTTCTTTGTAATTTGGTTAGACTTTATTGGAAATATTATAATTGTTTTAAAGTGTGCACAGTAGAGGGAGTGGGTTGGTTGAAGTTGCTTTAGACCCCTCTCTCTCTAAATCCATGTGAAAACCTCACTTATCGTGGTGAAGATTCACCACTATAATGACAGTACCCAAAGCATGGCCTGTGAATCTCCGAAGCTGTGACTAATCTCAGCAAAAATGGTTCCTCTCAAGTGCATTCTGCTGTTGTAGTAGTTATAGGTGTATATGTGCCTGTGAACAGTTTTTTTCTCCTTGTATTACTTTTCATCTTTAATCTACACGAAGAAAATAAAAAACATGATGAAATTCACTTCTGTGAGTTAATAAAATGTAATGTCTAGAATATTCAGTCTGCCTGGAAATACTAGGCCAAGTCTGCCTGACAGCTTGCATGCAGGCTGGGTGTCTGCGAGGGTCTGCCTGACAGCTAGCATGCAGGCCGGGCGTCTGCAAAGGTTTGTCTGGCAGCTAGCATATAAACTGGGTATCTGCGAGGGTCTGCCTGACTTCTAGCATGCAGGCTGGGCGTCTGCGGGGTCTGCCTGACAGCTAGCATGCAGGCCGGGCGTCTGCAAGGGTCTGCCTTACAGCTAGCATGCAGACTGGGTGTCTGCAAGGGTCTTCCTGACAGCTAGCATGCAGGCCGGGCGACTGCGAGGGTCTGCCTGACAGCTAGCATGCAGGCCGGGTGTCTGCGAGGGTCTGCCTGACAGCTAGCATGCAGGCCGGGCGTCTGCAAAGGTTTCTCTGGCAGCTAGCATATAAACTGGGTATCTGCGAGGGTCTGCCTGACTTCTAGAATGCAGGCTGGGCGTTTGCGAGGGTCTGCCTAACAGCTAGCATGCAGGCCGGGCGTCTGCAAGGGTCTGCCTTACAGCTAGCATGCAGGCTGGGCGTCTGCGAGGGTCTGCCTGACAGCTAGCATGCAGGCTGGGCGTCTGCGAGGGTCTGCCTGACAGCTAGCATGCAGGCCGGGCATCTGCGAGGGTCTGCATGGAGATACTAGGACATAAGACTGAATCTAGCCTCTCACTGTCACGCTATTCAGGATCGATTGACCTTATTTCAGAAGTGGGATATCCGATTGTCTAATTTAATACGCTTCTCCACTGCTTCTGGGCTAGTGTTTTCACAAAGCTGCCACAGAAAGATTTGTTATTATGGGATTCCCTTATGGGACTGGTAATTGCCACAGAGGCAGTGAGAATATTAGGTGAGGGACATGATTTATTACGGTTTCTTGGAAGGGATAGAAGTTTGGGTGTTTTTGCGAATACGGTGTCCCTCTAGAGGGAGTTGGCGCGAGAGACCTCCACACACGAAGCTGGCTTCACCCCCATCGTTCACGGGTCCGGGGTCCTCAGTAGTAATTGCACTTGCTGTGTTGCATGCTGGGACATGTGAGAAAGTGCAAAATAAATTTATTAAGTGAGAATATATATATATTTTTCACTTAATAAAACATGTAGGTGTTTGATGGTATAACATATGTATATGTAAAATGACATTGGTAACACAGAATCTGCATAACACTATTAGTTACCAAAAACCAAATGAAACATCAATAGGGAGTAAGTCAAAAAAACTGTTGTTCTGTTTCAAATGACTGCATGTCATTGGACAATACAACATAATAAGACTATCGATAATTGGCTCCATAATTGGCTTTTGTTGTTTTGTGTAAAATAATAATAGAACGCAAAAGCTACCTGATTTTGGATCCAATTATTGTTAAAAAATCAATAGGTCACATAATATACAGAAAAGCGGGTAGATCTCTTTATGCTATAATTATGTGTATTTTTGGCAGTCCTTCAGTCTTTGTGCAGTCCGGGTATCTCCATAAAAATCCCAGTGGCAGCATATGCATAACAGCTTGAACATCAAGTTCAGTGTAAGTTCAGCTGGGACTGTTTGTTCTTCGAGGAAATTAGCGTTCAGCACCTCGAGGGCTCACCTTGTCTCGTTTCTACATTTCAGTGCAGTGTCGATAAATAAACCCCAGCAGGAAAGTGCCAGAATCGATCTGTGCGGTTTGACCAAGAGAGGCAGGGACAGGAATGACTAAACCAGGTGTCTAGGAATTAAATGTAAATGGGATTTCAAATAAAATCCATCCATCCATCTTTCAACTGTTTATCTGCCTGTCTGCCTAGCAACCAACCATCTATCATTACAGAATTCATATATATATTACATTATTCATATATACAATTATTGTTGCTTTTTGTTATTTAACTCTCCTTTCACATAATGGTCATATAGTAGCACTGAAAAGACTACGGATAGGCAGAGAACAGGCCTGTGCAGAGGGGCATGGCTATGCAGAGAGGCAGGCCTGTGCACAGAGCAGGCCTGTGTAGAGGGTGCCTCTTTTGCCCATATATGTTGAAAGTAGGCCACTTATGAGGTTCTTTTCCCTTGCCAATTTTTGATTGACTGACAATTACACAAAATTTACCGAGGGGAATTGCCCAGGTCAACCACCAGCCCGTCAAAGAGCCACTTCATGGCATTGGTAGGGAGATACCTGAAATATATATACTCTGCCGAAATGATGCCCATTTTATTTATAGATTGCATGTTTCATGCAATTTCATTATCAGTTTCTCTTTCCTCTCTATGTCTTATACTGTACCTTATCATTCTCGCTTTTATAAGTGTGTGAATTCTTTCATTTTATAATAATTGTTTTTCCATCCAGCTATCTATTCTCTGTAATCATGTGTCCTATCCAGGGTTGTGGGGGGGTCCGGAGCCTATCCCTGAGGCTACGGGCCCAAGGCAGGGAACAGCCCCAGATGGGGTGCCAACACATTGCAGGGCAATAATTGCTTATATAAATGTTTATATTCTGTCCCCAGTGTGATATCTTATTGTCATCTTTACCTCTGCGGCATTAGGATTACTGATTCTTGCCCACTGAATACACATTTTTGGCAGAAATTTGCCGCATTGGCATAGGAAGGCCGCCTCTTTAGCCATGGGGACGCCAAATAAGGCTCTCTGGCTGGGTTACGTCTCTATTCTGTAGGGGTGATGATGCCGGCTTTGTTCTTACGGCACAACAAGTATTCACTCAGTTCAAACATTAATTGTATTACACGGCCCATTACAGATTCATTTAAACCCTGAAGGCTCATTCCGTTTTATTGACCACATGTTTACAGAAGTCACTAAGCAACACGTCAAAGGAGAGACTATGAAATGTGAAAGCGGGACGCAGGGCTTGCAAGGAACAGCTGGGGTATGATAACTTAATTGGACAGCACCGCACTGATGGAAGGGACTAGGCTGCAGCACCACAGTAGGCGGGATTAAACCCTGCCACTCACCACTTTTAAGCCAATGGGAATCAGCGCAATAAGCATTACTGCTTTTCCGATGTGAACAGCACAACAGGTGGTCTGGTTCTTAACAAATAGCTTCTGTTCTTGACAACCCTCTCATTTTCTCCAGCTAATTGTCTTCTTTTCAGCAGATTGTTTGCAGATGTGTCTTTCACATCTGGTGTTATTTCATCTATAGCTCAAAGGCATTTTCAGCTCAGTGGAAAGACTTTTGTGTAATTCCATAGTTACGGCACACCATTGTCAGGTTTTCAGAGATCCTCTGTAAATTACCAGGTGAAATTCAGCCAAAAAAAAAGCAGGTAATAAGATAAAATACAAGCTGTTTCAGATACGTTTATAACAACAACAGAAGCATAATTGCTACTGTAATAATTATAACAACTATAATAACAGTATCAACAACAGTATTAATTACAAGAATAATAATAATAATAATGACAACAATAAGAACAGTAACAACAGTATTAATTACAACAACAATAATAATAATGACAACAATAAGAACAGTAACAAC
>JAODKM010000046.1:2488979-2499604 GCA_026780845.1 Petrocephalus sullivani | reverse complement strand
CTACAACCACTACTACAACTAAGAATAACAATATAGAAACAAAGGGCCTACTAGGGCAGCCGGAGACACTCAGCACTTTTCATTTTAATTTTTAATTACGTTAAATGTATGTCCAGGTAATAACATTATCATGCTGACAAATGTTCTCTGCCAGCTTTGAGAAAACTTTCACATAACGTTGGCTAAAGTTCTGGAAATGTTCTCTTTTGGCTGGGATAATCCCTCTGCCTACCGCAGTTGGGTCCTGGTAGAGTATCTGTATTTGGACCAGTGTCTTCTCCTGGATATTTAGCACATCTGTTGGTTCAACACGTGGAAGAAGAATGAAAGAGAGAACACTGTATATCCAAGGTCTATTTTAAATGATTCTGGACATCACTTAATTACAAAGAATCAGAATAGCTGATCAGCACGTGTGTAGTAAAGTGTCTGACGACGTCTCTGCACGCCGCAGATCACAGGTCAGAGTTACCTTAGCTTATCCGTGTGGTGCGTGATGTCACACAGGCACAGATGAGGAGGACCTGGGCGACGACCTGCTCCTGTCCTATGCCAGTGAGTTCTGGTGGTTCCCCCACATGTGGAGCCACATGCAGCCGCACCTCTTCCACAACCAGACCGTGCTGGCTGAGCAGATGCTACTCAACAAGAAGTTTGCCGCAGTAAGTGGGCATGTCTGTGGGACGGGGGTGGGGCCAGGCCTCCAGTAGCCAATCAGTGTCCTCCAAGTTTGTTTGCACTTCCTGCTGAGAAAAAAACCTACTATATTACAAAATAATTAGTGCAGAGGGTTTATCCAGGCGGGCTGGAGTGTGGCTTAGGTTCAAATCCTTTTCCTCTGCCCCCCCACCCCCATAGGAACATGGCATCCCTACCAACATGGGCTACGCTGTGGCCCCCCACCATTCGGGGGTATACCCTGTTCACGTGCAGCTCTATGATGCCTGGAAGAGGGTGTGGGGCATCAGGGTGACCAGCACGGAGGAGTACCCACACCTCAAGCCCGCACGATTCCGGCGAGGCTTCATCCACAGAGGCATCAGCGTAAGGACGTGTGAGCTCCTCCGGGCCAGTCTCGCGGAAATAGACAGGAAGACCGATCTTTTACAGACTCTATCCACCAAGAGCTGTATCCTCATTTATTCCATATGTTGATAGGTTGTTTCAAATCATAACCCTGACAAAACATGTTAACATCAGTTAATAGAATAGAATAGAATAGAATAGAATAGAATAGAATAGAATAGAATGTGTCATCGTCATTGTACACATTGTACGTATGTCACCTGGATTGGCAACCTAGTGTTTCTATAGCGATGTCAGAAGTGACCAGTTCACATGTTTAGACAAACAGTCCTGGGACTTTCTAGGACTTACCATTGTTTTCAAAGCACTTTTACCTGCTTCCTTTTAACAGTAGAATGTTGGGGTGGAGGTGAAGCTTTCTGAACATCTGATCATTAGGCAGTTTATTCAATCAGCTGTCCCAGCTCAGAAAGGATTAGAGATTTCTCACAAGCCTTGAGTTTACCCCAGAGCCTTCAAGCGGCATTCTCGGGATAAAGTTCAGCAGTTCTTCTGGACCTTCTTAGACTGCATCTCCATAATAAAGACCACATGTCCTGGGCCAATGTACAGTATCTACTGTGCGATTGAATGTGGGAGTGTCGGAATCCACTTCTGACGCTCTAAGCTCATGTATCTGCTAACATCAAAGTTGACTTGTTACCGCCGCTGGGGGGCTCTCCCTGCAACACTCACTGCCCCCCCCCCACTGTGTCACAGGTGCTGCCCCGGCAGACATGCGGGCTCTTCACCCACACCATCTTCCACAGCGAGTACCCGGGTGGGCCGAAGGAGCTGGATCGGCTGATTAACGGCGGCGAGCTTTTCCTCACTATCCTGCTCAACCCTGTGAGTGGCACGGCATTTGTCTATGCACCTCAGTGCAGTGACAGGACTTTAAAATATTACTACTTGTGTACAAAGCACAAAATTGGTATGGGGCACCCAGACCCCTGAGGGCATCTGGGAAAGGTTTACTGAGTGTTCCCAGAATCAAGGCCAAGCAAAATGAAGCAGCATTAAATTTCTATGCTCCCCGTCTGTGGGACCAGCTTCCTGAAGACCTGAGGTCTGCTACAACTGTCAGCTTATTTAAGTCAGGGCATAAAATATTACTGTTTACTGTTGCAGCTTCTCAACAAACTGAATCAGTTTAGTTATGCACTGTCACTACTATGTAACTATTTGATTGCTTTTGCTGTTTTCATTTTAATGTATCCTTGTGCTTTTGTAAACCGGCTTGAATTGCCAGGCGTCTGATTGGTGCTATGCAAAGAAGCTTAACTTTTGCTGGTCACCTCAAACATCTGCAAGAAGAATGAATGGAAAAACATTTGATATTCGATATCAAAATGACCCTGAACCTCACTTAATCGGTCAGAATCAAAACGGGAGTAGCAAAGGTGTCTCTGACTATCTCTCTGCAATCTCAGATCAGCATCTTCATGACCCACCTGTCGAATTACGGCAATGACCGCCTGGGCCTCTACACCTTCAAGAACCTGGTGAAGTTCATCCAGACCTGGAGCAACCTGAAGCTACAGACCCTAGCACCCGTACAGCTGGCCCAGAGGTACTTCCAGATCTTTCCACAGGAGAGAGACCCTGTCTGGCAGGTGAGAGTCACTGATTGTTTGATTAAAAGAAAAAGATGTTCTTTAGTGCCCAAAGCTCAAACCAACTGGCTTTATCTGAACAGCAGCCTGCTGAGTGAGAAAAGTGATTTGGTTTTTCTCTGAACGTGGTAGTGGTTTTTAGGCGAATTCCTGCCTGTTTGAACAGAATGGGAACCATCTTACCTTCTGTATGTCTTGGTGGTGTAGCTATTGCCATTTTGGGCATCCATAAACTGCATAGCTTTCACAATACATCAAAACACCCTCATCTTTTTTTTATATACAGTACTTTGTAGTTTCTCAAACTCAGTTGCACAATATTTTTCTCAGATAGAATCAAATTTGGGAGACATGTGTGTGTCAGAAGAACAGGCGTGACATTTAGCTGTGTTATGTAACGTAAATCGGTTAATAACGCTGTATTAATCATGTCACATGATCACAGCTCATTAACCACAACGCTGTTTACTGAGCAACAGATGGCAGGCTTGCACAGGGAGGAGATTTTATAATTTAGTGTTGATGTAAAGGACAAGAACGTGCTGTATTGTCCCTCTTATTCATATTTCTTAACACGTTTCTCTGTAGTGCTGCATATAACTTTTCAGATTATTAGAAATTCAAGCTAGGATTAAACTATAAATCACAGAAGTTCATTTTCAGTGTCAACGATTTAAACTGTCGCCTGGATCCTGTGACCATACTGTGATTTAAGGAGTCATACAATAACCCCTCACATTTGCGAGGGTTAGGGGTGGAATTTTCCCAGTGAATCTGGACAATTTGCAAACAAGGCTTGGGCTGCCCGAACCTCGACCTAGAACAGTCTGCTAGCCTGAACAATAACATAAAGTCTATTTATTAAAGTCTATTTACCAATTTCTAAACAACCATGCTGCACTATGCACTTTGTATATCAAATTATTTGTAATTTCCTGTCAAGACCTTTCTATAAAATATACAGGCCATCTAAATTATGCCCCTGTGTGTACAAAGTTACTACGGTATGCACTGGGAGCACTACGTTTTAGACTAATTATTAAAAATTCTAAATTAGCAGCACTGAAAAGTTTAAAAGTTACTGCGAGAAACACCAGTAGAGTCCATGGTCACAAAGACCGTTATCACAAGGGTGAGGCTGGTTACCAAAATAAAGTTGTGCGGTGATAATAGAAGAAGAAGAAGAAGAATTATACTTTATTGATCGCCTTGGGGAAATTGACTTTCCACCTCCCCCAACCTTGCTCTCCATGAAAGCAAGCTTGGCCGTGAGGGGCTGCCACTCGTGCGGCGCCCAGGGAGCTGGGGTTTAATTTTATTAAATTAAATTTATTATATTAAATTTAATAATATTAAATTTACCTACACTAACAAATACTTTGTATTACTAAAATTTATATATATGATTTTATGTGGTTTGAATCATTTTCAGTTTCTGGAAGGACACAGGTTTGGCGTAAGCGTTGGTAGGGACCAAATAAGCCCCTAAACCCCCGTAAAAACACACGGTACTCTTACAATATTGGTATGGTTATGTGCATAGAGGTGAATAATTTAGGTGCAAAGAGTAAAAAGAAATCCAGACCAGGATTTTGTTTCAACCAACCAGTTGAGCACTCTGTGACTGAGACTCTTAATACTCAACTGGTTGGCTGGTCTGGATTTTTACTCTTTGGACCTGGATTACCCACCCATTCCCAAATAACCGAAACCGCGAGCATCAAACACACGAATGTGAAGGGGTTACTGTGTCTTCGTTTTCGTGTCCTCTAGGGTGTTTTTTTCTCAAACAAACTCTGCTGGGAAGCATGATTTGAGGAGCTGAAATCCAACACTGATGGCTTCCATCTCTAACCCTGCCAGCTCTTTCCTACAGGATCCCTGTGAGGACAAAAGGCACAAAGATATCTGGTCCAAAGAGAAGACGTGCGACCGTTTCCCAAAGCTGCTCATCATTGGACCCCAGAAGACAGGTCAGAAAGAATTACGCTACCCCCACAAGCAGTCCTTGCCCCCCCCCTCTGCACTCTCACTGTCAATAGGGTACCAATTTGTACCTTTGCTTGTCACTGGGGCTGTACCCTCAAGGGTCTGCCAGTTATACCCTTAGCTGTAGGAGGTACTTGTGCCTTTCAAGATACAGAAATGGACTATGATGAACTGTTTTGTACCATTGGGGGTACATTAATGTTGTTTGTACCTTGGGGATGCATTTGGTGCCTTAAAAGGTGCAATTACCTACAGCTAACGGGAACAACTGGCAGACCCTTAAGGGTACAGCCCCAGTGACAAGCAAAGGTACAAATTGGTCCCATTTTTTCTGAGAGTGTGTGCCCCCAGGGCTGAGGCCTGCCATTGCCACGTAATGAGACTATAGTCTCATCAGAGCCCAAACCATTACGTCTAATTAGCATTTGTTTTATCAATATAACTCATGGAATCGGAGTAGAGAGAATTTTTATCATACGTGATCTTTATTACTATTCCATACCTCTCTAAAACATCTTCCTCTCCATTCCTTTGCTTTTACCTTTTCCCACAGGCACTACCGCTCTCTACCTGTTCCTGGCTATGCACCCTGATATGACCAGCAACTACCCTAGCAAGGAGACCTTTGAGGAAATACAGTTCTTCAACGGACACAACTACCATAAAGGAATTGACTGGTGTGTTCTTCTGACATTTGACTTTCTATCCATCCATCCATCAATCTATCCATCTAGCATCAATCCGCCCATCCTTCCTTCCATCAGTCCATCCTTCCCTCCATAAATCCATCCATCCATCCATCAATCTATCCATCCAGCATCAATCATCCATCCATCAATCCTTCCTTCCTTCAGTACATCCATCCATCATCAATCGATCCATCCAGCATCAATCCATCCATCTATCTTCCAAACCCGTCCTGAGTAACAATGATCCTATAGCTTATCCCTGGAAGCTCCGGCAGGGGAACACCCTGAAGTGGGGCACAGCGTCACAGCAGTCACTCACTCTCATTCTTACACACTCATAATGAATGGCTTAAAAACATCACTGCACCCAATGCGGCCAAAACACACTCTGATATGTGATGGGTGATCTGTCTGATATTATAGCCATTCCACCCCATAATGCAGAGTGCCTCTGCTCAAACATCAGTATAAAAATAAGAGCTTAAAGTCTAATCTTGGTTCTTTCTTATCTAAAAGTAGAGCCGATTGTCGTTTGCCATCTTTGACACTTGAGTAGTGCTGTTTAACACTCATCTTGGTGATGTTTGAGGCCGTTTTATCCAATAAAGAGAAGGATGCCATTCCCTGCACCTCAGCTACCGCATAAACATCCGCTGTATCGCGTAAGACCGGCAGAGATGCTATCAAGAAGCCCCTCTAGCCAGCGCTTGCGGCTCAGTTTTTTTTTTACTCCCTATTCATTTTTTTGCCTTAGGTAAGCATGTAAATGAGACAGGATGTAAATTATATAAATGTATGAGACGTGACAGGTCTCTGCTCACAAATGTCACAGTTAACATGGTCTTGTGAAGTCTATTAAATACCATGTCACGTGTCACCCAGGCGGTGTGCATTACGCATATCATCTTCTGCCAGTTAAAAGCCGTAAAATTAGCTATTTGAACTTCATTACTGTAAATATGCACGGATGACGTTAAACACTGTGTTCCTTATATTTGACACGTCAGCGTGACCTACCTGCATTCTGATGAGTGACTTCAGTCACATGTTATGACAGGACTCACAATTAAATCCAGGAAATAGTCAATTTCATATTAAATTAGATGGCATAGCTGACTAATGGCATCCGGCTACCAGTCTGCAGGGATTTCCGCTTAATTTCGTTGACTGATGGTGTGTCACATGGTTTATACAGAGGTTTCGTTGCGTCAGGTCTGATTAAGCTAATTCGTTGCGTCAGTTGGGGACTCGGCGTGCACTGGCGACTGAGGCGGCTTCGTCTCGCACGTCTCGCTTTCCCGTCCGGTGTATTAGTCACGCTCCGTGTTACCGTGAGCCACAGTCAGTAATGCACTGCTCGCGGCTCGCGGGCTCGCGACTCGCGACACGCTTCGTGGAGACATTGTGAGCCGCCTGTCCTCAGGTAGCCTGTCTCCTTTCTCTCTGATGCCTGGAATTAAATTTGAATAGGCTGTGATCACAGAGCATCCGATGTAGGCCGTCTCTCCGCTGTTCCGGTGCCGTTGGAGCCGGATCTCAGTATTAACGGGCCTGGCTGCTGTGCCAGGCTTCCCTTCTGTTTTCGGGCAGCCTACACCTCTCAGCACCGAATACCTGCATTACATCCATTCGCTCATGTCATAGCTCTGGTGCGCCGTGCCATTAAGTACAAATTAGGTATGAAGCTAGAAAATTTATTCACACCTCTGCCAATCAAGCATACACCCTACAGAAAAATGATAAAAGTATTTAGAATAAATAAGCAATTTACGCACCTGATTGTGTGTGCACATACCACAGTCATACTGATTTGTATATCCCTGATTATATGTATACATATGTACAGAGCTCACAGAAAGTCCTGGGGTGCCTGCATAACTCTGTAAAAATGACGCAAATGAATTGGCTCATAACAAAGTAATGTTTCATATACCCGCAAATATCTTCCACAGACATTTTTTTATGTCTTTTTATTGTCATATTTTTTTTACTCATTCTGTTCTTGCTATTTTGCTATTAATTGCAACTGTAGTCATCGGCTCCCAAAGGGATACTAAGCACACATGTTTAGTGTTTTATGTTATTGCAAAAGTGTTACTAATTAAAAAGCAGCTAATGAGACTGCTTGTCAAAAAACTCAGAACAGCTCTTTTATAACTATAATCTGGGTTACAATTGATATAAAACCAATAGATTTGCAATAAACAGGCTCAAGTCAGCTTTCTGTGAGCACTATACAATACACTATACAATTAACACAGAAATCCAGTCATGGCACTGATGCTAATTTCGGAGAGCCGACTTGATACTTAGTCTCCTGGCAGGTGTTGTCTTGCTCAGTGCACATGACTGCCCCCTGCAGGTACATGGAGCACTTTCCGTTACCCTCAAACACCAGCTCCGACTTCTACTTTGAGAAGAGCGCAAACTACTTTGACTCGGAAGTGACGCCGAGGCGGGCTGCAGCTCTGCTGCCCAAGGCCAAAATCATCACTATCCTCATCAGCCCGGCTGACCGGGCCTACTCCTGGTACCAGGTACGCCTCTCACGCATCTCTCACCCTCTGCCCGCCAGCCCAAACATGCAAGAGACCTTCGAGCGTCCCAGTAAACATGTCGGTCTTCCCATTCCCCTGGTAGCACCAACGGGCCCATGGCGATCCGGCAGCCTTGAAGTACACCTTCAATGAAGTCATCACGGCGACCCGTCACGCCCCGCTCAAACTGCGCATCCTGCAAAACCGCTGCTTGGTGCCGGGCTGGTACGCCACCCATCTGGAGCGCTGGTTCAACCACTACCATTCCGGTCAGGTGACTGTCACCATGTTCAATGTGGGTGAGGTCTGAAGGCTAAATGCATCAGATTAATTGCCTCTAACAGTCACATACTTGTGGCCGGTCTTCCTTCCATCTTCAGATCTTGGTTCTTGATGGCCAAAGGCTGAGAAGTGAACCTGCATCCGTGATGGATAAAATCCAGAAATTTCTTGGCCTGGTGAACACTGTCAATTACCACAAGATTCTGACGTGAGTATTGACCGACTCTGGGTGGAAGTTGCCTGTAGCGATGAGTCACGGATCAGCTCTCACAGCAGAAATTCTCATCTTTGCCAATTATGAACCTGAATTCAGAACTGGCTCAGGACCAACACTTACAGGCACTTAGAGGCAAGTTTTACCCATCCCAAAACTCCAGTGTCTGCTTTCACTGCTCTGTGTTTAAAAAAATAACTGTTTATAAACCAAAGAACTACTGAAATACTCAACATTTGGGAAGGTTTGAGTTTATGAAAACAGTTGACAAAGGCAAACACAAGACAGACCATTAAAGGTATTAGTGTGTTACCCAAGTGGAAATCAGATCCAAAGTACACATAAATGCTTTTAATCTTGTTTAATGTCTCTGTCTCCGCCATGGCAGCTTCATAATTCATAATCCTCTTGCATGCTGCCTTAGGACAAAGACAGTTTGTTTGAGTTACCATCAGTCTGCTGGAGTTTATCTTCTCCTGGAAGTATTTTGTAAGCTTTTGAAATAGATATGGAGGGACTGAGAAACGGCGTGTGAGTGATGCTCAGGAATCCTCGAGGGATTTTCTAAAATGAATGGAAGCAAAAAGTTTTCTGCTCTGTGGATGGTGACCACATAACTGAACATCTAACTAAGCATCAATCGATCAGCCCTGCAGCAGGGGGGGTTCAGACGGCGTCCCCGCTGTGGTCTCCAGATACATCTTACACCAAAAATAAATGCCGTTGTCTACTTTTCAATCGCCTTCTGCTGATGCGCAGATTCGATCCCAAGAAAGGATTCTGGTGTCAGCTGCTGGACGGGGGCAAGACAAAGTGCTTGGGAAGGAGTAAAGGCAGGAAGTACCCAGACATGGACGCGGAGGTGAGTTAGGGCTGTTCTGCCTCTCGCCCACAAATACATAAAAGTCTGTCTTATACATAACATAAAGTCTCTTAAAACTATTTAACTCAACAGAGCATCTTAGATATTATTATTATTATTTGAATTATAGAAATAGATTTTAATATCGCATAGTAACCTAACAAGTGCAGAGCTGGTACTCTAAGCTTCTAAGACAGGTAATTGTAGGAAGCTCAGGTGATGTTTGCGTCCTGTTATATCCACCTGCATATGCTCTGTGCTGTTAGAGCACTGTGTGGAAGGACCATACCACCTGGTCGTGCCGTTGACGTTACTGTGACACTAGCTTGGCAGGGATATCAGAGTTGATTAACAGCAAGGCCACTGGTGTTACATATTCCCTGCCGGGGGGCGGGGGTCTAGGCTCGACGTTTGACAAGACTTCTCTTTAATATGTGAAATGTTTATTTTCCATTCATGTGTTACCCCCCCCAGATAACTGTACACTAATTATAGGCAGTCCCTGAGATAAGAATATCTGACTTATGGACAACTCGTACTTAGGAGCAAACTTCCATTGCAGGCTACTAAATTTCAGGTTAAAAACAATGTTTCTTAATAACGAACGCGCTACTTTGTGACGCTCGTGAAAACATTGCGTGGTCCGTTCGTCAGCTCAGTACAGTATTTTTACTGTTATCATTATTTATTGTTATTTTTCTGACCTAGCTAGAAATTTGACTTAACGGCAGACTTAGGGAGCGGATCTGGTTCTAAACCTGGGGACAGCGTGTAGTATAAACAGTGCGTCTTCATTCATTTTGATTCCAATCAGACCCCCCTGGTACAGGCTTAGCCCCCCATTGCATAAATCTAGTGACCCTCCTGGTGTCTGCTTACCTTCTTAACTCGAGTCAGCTTGTGTGGTATGGGGGTGTTAATCGCTCTGTCCTCTCTGCCCCGAAGTCGCGATCCTTCCTGAAGGAATACTACAGGGAGCACAACATCGAGCTCTCCAAGCTGCTCTACAAGACGGGCCAGGCTCTGCCCAGCTGGCTCCGCGAGGAGCTCATCAGCGGCAGGTAGCGGCCTGCTCCGGACGGCCGGAAGAGCGGCAGGAGGTCGGGATGCGACTCCCCCTTGGCCCTGGGACCCAACAGGCTGCGGCACGCGGACCAGGAGGCGGGGAGGCGCTGTCGCGGGGCCTGTGAGGGGCAGCCGGTGACTCTCGGTTTGCTGTGGGCTCCGGGAGGGAAGACCCGGAAGGGAAGAGACAAATGGTCCACTGGGATTCCAGATGGGGCTTTGGAAAGAATGCCAACCCCCCCCCCCCCCCCCCCCCCCCCCCCCCCCCCCCCACCAAACACCCCCCAGGCCCCGACCCCGCGGCCC
>JAODKM010000046.1:2478523-2488791 GCA_026780845.1 Petrocephalus sullivani | reverse complement strand
CTCGCCCCCAAACCAATAAGGACTCACAGTGGCACGAGCCGGGAGCACAGCGCGGGCTATACAGCGGGCAGGATCAGATGGCGATATTTATATTTCTTACCAGTGACAACAATATACCTTCCACCCATTTCCACCAGGCAGAGAGGCAAACATACAAATGCATATAAATAGGTCCCACATCTGATCGCTTAGTGTCACTGCAGTCCCTAACTATATAAGCATTAACACTTACAAGTGCCAGCTTGGAGAGCGCATTCCAGTTTCCTGTAAATGACTGTGACTCTGTTACTGTCAAAGTTGTTTAATTTTATTTGTGGATTGCAATTACAGTAATGAATAATATTCATGTAACTTTATGGTAAAAAAAGAAAAATCTTCTGGGTTTAATTTTCCTGTACTTGTTCAGATACTGAAGTGGAAGGTGTAGAGATGATGGCTCCTTTGATTCAGATGTGACAGACTCTCAGATCTGGAGAGCAGAGCGCACAGTCAGTGGCAGTGCTGGAGGGAATAACAGGAGACCCCACAGCACACTTTGCAGTGACCTTGGATGCGCATTTTCGAAACCTGAAGTTGCCTTAACTTCTCTGCAGTCAATAATTCAGGCCGGTGGTCACAGGCCATAGGGTGAGATGTTTCTATTGAAAGTCACTGTAAGAAGTGACACTGTTCTAGGAAACCACAGTGTCACTCTCATGGGGCCAGATGATTGGTACAGGGGAATATGATTACTTCTCTCCAATTTAGGGACATTCCTCGGGATTTTGGAGGGTTGCATTTTTAGAATCTGGCAGTGCCCTGTATTCTCTCTGTAGCTGAACGTCCTGGGATGTTTAGTTACCTACATCTTGTCTGCCATCACTCTGCTAAGTGACCACGGGTCTGATCTGATTGGGCCCAGCCGGCTCTCATCTCCAGCGACCCTGATATGGAGCAGTTAGGGACAGATTTAACATTTTTCTCTGCAGAAGGATGAAAATAGCCGCATTTAATGGCCAAGAAACAGTGTCGCATCCATTTTTAACATGATTAAGCTCTAATAGTCCTCTAATGGATTTGCTTGCACAGTAAAGAGGCACTTTTATTTAGCTGTTTAGTTTACAGGGCCTACAGCTCAAAAGTGATACCATTACATTGCTGAGAAGCATCAAAGATGATTAAACAGTGGAATACATCTTTTCTATGCAAAGGGGAAACATGCTTTATTTAATCAGTGTAATTTCATAGATTAAAAGATATTAGATGGTCTACTAGAATGGCCTGTCATACAACAAACAAATAAATCAAATCAAATACATTGTTAGTCATAGACCAGGTCTTATGGCATTTTTCCTTAAAACTGTGCATATGGCAAGGTAAGCCAGCCCGTAAAAGAGAGCGCCCAAAGCGATTTAGGCCGAGACATAACGAATGTAGTTAGCACTGATGATTGTATGTCTGTGTCCTACCTTTAAATTGTTTTTGCTCCCTGACATTTTGTTTTCCAAAAAAAGTAAAATGAACTCCTTGCTTCCTTTCACGAAGTTTATTGCTCGTCAGAAGCTCAATGAATGTAATCAAATCTTGTCTTTTTTTAGTAGGCTTTAGTCGGAGAGGAATAAATTGTTCCTCCTGAGATCCAATAAAGCAACCCCACAGGAGGCAACATGAAAGACTCGCAGAGATGATGGAGCACCTACCAGTGCACTGGCTGCGGGACACACACAGCAATTGTGCTTTTTATACATCCAGAAAACAGACATAATAGGACATGTCAAGCCTGTCAGACATTATTAACTACCATAATTAACAATGCATATGATTAACAATGCACTAGTCCATGCAAAACTCTACAACAGATAAACATTTCTGCAATTTCCTCAGACACATGAAAGCAATTCCCAAGCAATTTCTCTATGTTGTCTTTCCATAATGGGGGGAGAGTTTGGGTTTTTTTTGTCCAGGTACAGTACGATGGTCATGGCAGCAGGCTCCTATTTCAGACCATTTCTCAGTTTTCACTATACATCACACCATCACTTCAGTATTCGGTCACCAGTAGCGGACAAGTTCACGCTTAAGGTCTAAAAGCACTCTCGTTGCTTGGCGACATCAGAGATGCATGTTTACAGGAATGAGTGGGTATGAGATGTAAATAATTTGGGGAAAAAAAAATCCTTAACATAACCAGTGAAGCTTAAAAGTGGCCATAATTGAACAAGTAATAAAACTATTATTTTTTTATTTGGACTTTTGTATTGTTATAATAAGCAGAAATTCTGATTAAGCCACATACTGTGAAATAAGGTTAGGAATTTAACCTCGATAACATGCTTTATCCTGTTTTTAAGTTTTCAAAACTAATAGCACAGTGGTCTTCGAAAAAAGCACATGGCCAGAGGGAAAAAAATGAAAATGACTCTTTTCTGTATGAAATCCCAGAAGATGACCATTGTTTTCTCTGCCCCGGTTGTACTCAAAGACCCAGTGAGTTTCGCACTGCCTGCACTGTAGCCACCTAGACTGCAGTGTAATGATGAGTATTGATAGAGAACAAAGATAACGAAAAGTCACTGGAATAATAAAATGGCTGTACATACATACTATACTTGTTGTTAATATTTCTATTGTGTAGCTAATATTTTTGTGGACTTAATTTACAAATAAAAACCCGCTGTCTAAGATAATTTGTCATTTTTTAATTTGAAACCTATTTGGCGCAGATGGTGAAATGAGCATCCTTACATTCCCCATTGTCATGGAAAGCTGTTTAATCTAGACAGTATGTAGCGCAAATAAAACATGCAGTGTTTTCCCTAACAAACAATATGAATATGCACCCCTTGCATGTTCTACAATCCAACTATAAATGCAATTGAGATTAATATGGAAATATATTTTTTATGGAAAGTCTGATTACTGGATAGATGGAAAATGCTTAAAACAAAAATAGCTTGTACTACAGAGATAAACTTCATCTCTCAACTGCAGGAAAACAATCAAATTCAAAATATATGCTGGACGGATAAGAGAGATATAAATACATTTTAATTGCTTTGTTGCAGTTGGAGGCTGATCTTCAATCCAAATTCCATCTGATGCATTGTCACCAATGTAGCCGTTTTGTAAAAGGTATCTTTTATAATGCCTCCTTGAGGTATCCAAAAATAAAATGAATCAACCTGCAAAACTACAAAAGCGTGTAAACGAAACACATAGACCTAAACGCTGCATTCATTTGTTGGTTTTTGGTGCTCGTTTTTCTGGTACAAATCTTACTCTACGTTTCTAAAATTGGTTTAACTATAATTCTAACCATAATTGTGGACTGCAGTATCCTAGTCAATAATACAACGCATATACCGATTTCAACGTAATTGGCGAAAAGTTCATTTCGAAACACCATTCCTAATTAAATAGAGTATTAGCGAACGCGGAAGTACAACCTCTCCAAGATCATTTCAGCCGTTTTATCTAAAATGATAACCACGTACAGTAATAATATTCCGTCTAATCACCGACCGCGTTACTTCGCCGGAAGTGGGCCGTGACCTTTCACCCCTCTTCCCATTGGCTCGCTCTTTCCGGTTCCGGAGGCTGACACGGACTAGCGCGGGTATGAAGTCTCCCATTTGGCATCCAGCTCGATCTATCGCTTTATCCTACCCTGGATGCCCCCTGTTTGCGTTATATCGGCGTCTCTCTCTTTCTTTTATAAGTCTCAATGATTATTTTGTTACTCCGGTTGTATGGCGGCTTTCTGATAACAAATCGCGTCTGGTCCCTCCCATGGAAATACAAAGTGACGTCATAAAGCATATCCCGGGTCCATTACGGTCTAAATCAATAAAAGCATCATTTTGCATCAGTTGTGTCGTTAATTTGCACACCAAGCCTTCACCCTACTTGCACTAGGAGATATTATTGATAGTTCCAGATACTCTTGTTCAGTAAACAATGACAGGGACGTAAAATGGTAACATTTTCGTTAATTGCGGCATTATCTGTGCAAGCTGGCCTTGCTGAACTGACAGCTGATTATGGAAACAGTTGTCCATTTGTTCAGCTGTGAGATGGAAGTTGCTCATCCACACAGAAGTACAGACATATTGTTACCAGCATGGGAGGTTATTTGCAAGCCTACAGCAATGATTAATAGTTTACGATTTTTTAATTATTCATTTTTATAGCTATGGCACCTCGCAAGGGTAAAGAAAAGAAGGAGGAACAGGTGATCAGCCTGGGTCCCCAGGTCGCCGACGGTGAGAACGTCTTTGGAGTCTGTCACATCTTCGCCTCCTTCAATGACACGTTTGTCCATGTCACTGATCTCTCTGGAAAGTGAGTCCCTTGAACTTTTTTCCAATACATTCTACCCCACATGCATCTGTGTGGTGGTGTAAATCATTGTTGTAGAGTACATGTGATGTAACTTTGTTTCTGAATGCATGCAGTTTCCCATGCAGTCTTACACTGTCAGAAAAAAGAATCACTTCGTACCTTACAATTGTTTCTTGATGGAGCTGTAACCACAAGGATCTGCCAGTTGTACCCTAGCTGTAGGTAAATGTGCCTTGTAGTCTAATTTAAGGTACACAAATGCCCTCGGGAACATTTTTGAACTATTGGAGGTACATTAATGTTGCTTATACCTAGCAGGGATGTACCCTTTTAGCTGACAGCGTAGGGGAGTAACAGTGTACAACTCAGTGCTCATGGCAGTGGATTAGCTTGTGCTGTAAGTGCTGCAGCCATGCACCGTTCTGTCACCATGCCTCAGAGAGACTATCTGCCGCGTGACGGGAGGCATGAAGGTGAAAGCAGACCGGGACGAGTCCTCCCCCTACGCTGCCATGCTGGCTGCCCAGGATGTGGCCCAGAGGTGCAAGGAGCTGGGCATCACTGCCCTGCACATCAAGCTGAGAGCCACTGGGGGCAACAGGTCAGCCGCTCCTGCTCAGATCTACTACAGCACTGATTTTCTACCTGATTGTCAAACTGCTTTTGAGGAAGCAGGAGAATCGCGTGTCAGATTCCCATATGCTGCTTTCTGGTGCTGTGTTGAAATTGATCTTGGCCAGTAGGTGGCCGAGTAGTTACAGAACTGCCTGTTAAAGAAGAATTTTCTTGACATACGCACTTAATTTGGGCTGTTTACCTAAATATCCAACTTGATATGTATGAGATGGGGGACGTGTTCCATGAAATAAAGGTCACATAATGGCTGTTTCCTGTAGCTCTGCCATGTTAACAGTAGTTTTGAGCACAGAATACTGGCTTTAATGAGTAACAAATGAGGTCAAATCTGGTAAAACTAATAAATGATCTTTGCAAGGAGGTTTTTCTACTTAGTCCCCTTAATGTCTGATAGGCTGCTGGTCTGTGATTTTCTGCTAGCTTGCATTAGCATTTCTTGATTCTTGATTCCAGTTGTGATTTTTACAAACTTTGTTTCCTTTGGTTCAAGAACCAAAACTCCAGGACCAGGAGCACAGTCAGCCCTACGCGCTTTGGCTCGTTCGGGCATGAAAATCGGCCGCATCGGTAAGGATCAGCGATGCGATTGGTCTTTCAGTACCCCCCCCCCCCACCAAACAGCAAGGGTTAAACGAAGGCACCTGCCTTAAACAAACAGCCTTTATAAGGGGAGCTTCCTCTTAGCAATTACTTGGCCGGAAAAGTCCAAAGAAGTCCTTGGTTTTGGCATAAACAAAAGCCACACAGAGAATTGGGTTTCGCATATGTCTAAGTCAGTTACTCTGCTGGAGTATTAAACTGATTTAAACCAATGGAGTTCACACTTCTCTATTTTTTTAAAGAACCGATTCTTGGAGATATTTTCTGGTTTGACGTTTGTGTGCGTACAGGTGCTATAGTGTTGGCATCACCAAGTGTATTAAACATCAGAGTCCTTATTTTAGGGAGTCAGTGACTCTCCTGGGTGGACTTTGATCAGATCGAGATAATGATTTTAATGAGAAGGGGGCTGTCATGTCTAACTGTTACCTATTTTCTTCGGTCTCTCGCAGAGGACGTCACCCCGATTCCGTCGGACAGCACCCGCAGAAAGGGCGGGCGCCGAGGCCGTCGTCTGTAAACCTGTTCTCTTCGAATAAAAAGTCAAGTGCAGATATTTTTTGGCTCCGTGTTTTTTGTGTTTTGTTTGTATATTTCGCACGGCAATTATAGTTTGTCTTGGGGGAGGTTTCTTAGGGGAAAAGTCCCTTTTTAATACAGGAAGTGTTGCTTTAGAAGACGGTAATATACTATTACTATTATTAAGTGATAGTAGGTGCCTGTATCGTGAAGCAGGGTGATATGTCAGATTTAAGGTAGTCTGGGATAAATGTAAGAGAACAAAGACAAAGTCCATTAAACTGGGGTAGCTTAAATCTGACATGTTATTTGGCTAAGCAAGAAATCTGGCTTTGTGAAACAGGCCTCAGATGTAAGGGTGTGTGTTCAAGTTCGCAGTGTGTTTTTAGGTCAGAGGGTGTGGTCTCTCTGACCTTCCCTGGCTGGCCCATCTCCTCGTCCTGAAGACATCAGGGGCTTATCCCACAAAGTTTAGCTGGATAACTTGTTGGATTTAAGAGACCCCAGTTTAAATGGCCTATATCTTTGTTCGCTTACCTTCAACTAAGCCTTACTTAAATCCAACAAGTTATCCACTAGAAACTGTAAACTGAATGGCGTTAAATAACAAAACTGTTGAAAATGCATGGGATTTAAAAAACACATTATTACTAGCACAAGGGGACTTCATACCAGTATTTAGCAAAACTAAATCTAGGAAACTGCAACCAAGGTGGTTTACTACTGAAATAAAGAATAAAGTCAGGAGGAAAAGGGCTGTGTACCACAAATGGAAAGTAATTAATGATGTCGGAACTAAACAGGAGTATCTAAGTGTACAGGTTGAGTTGAAAAATATTAGACTTGTTAAGAGAGGTCGAAAGGAAGGTGGCATTAGATGCTAAGGATAGCATGAAAAGTTTCTTCAAAACTCCAAAAGAGTTCTAAAGTCTGAAGTGACCAATCTGCAGAATGGTGAGGACCTTACAATTGAAAATGAAATCGATATAGTAAATGAGTTTAATGGTTGTTTTGCACGGGTGTTCACTGTAGAAAACACAAGTCACTTATCAACAATCATTCCTAATCCATCTTAGTCTTTGAGCGATATATGCATGACTGAAACTGATGTGCTACAAAGCCTAGCCAAGCTAAAAATAAATGAATCACAGGGGCCTGATGGCATTTTACCTATGATTTTAAAAGAGATGAGGGATATTATTTGTCGACCTCTAACTTTGCTATTCCAGAAATCCTTATTTGCTGGTGTGGTACCTTCTGATTGGAAGCATGCCAACATAACACCCATATTCAAAAAAGGAGATAGAAATGAGCCATCAAACTATAGGCCAATTAGTCTAACTGGTAAAGTTACGGAGGCTATAATCAAAGAGAAAATGGTAGATTAGCTGCATTCAAATAACATTCTGAGGGATAGCCAACATGGATTTAGGAGAGGTAGATCCTGGTTAACAAATCTGCTGGAGTTCTTTGAGGAAGCTACGTAGAGAATTGATGATAAGAAGGCCTATGATGTCATCTACTTAGATTTCCAGAAGGCCTTTGATGTTGTCCCCCGACAGGAGGCTCCTGCTTAAGATCAAAGGAACAGGAATTTTAGGAACTGTAGCAACCTGGATTGGTAACTGGTTAACAGATAGGAAGCAGCGAGTAGTTATTAGGGGCACAATGTCTAAGTGGGCCTACGTTCATAGTGGGGTACCACAGGGTTCAATTTTAGGGCCACTATTATTCCAAGTTTATATAAACGATATTGACAGCAATATATACAGTAAATTGGTCACATTTGGAGACGACACCAAGGTGGGTGGTGTAGCAGATACTGTAACAGGAGCACAAAGGCTACAGCGGGATCTTGATGAAATTAGTGACTGGCAGATGAAGTTTAATGGGGACAAGTGCAAGGTAATCCATGTAGGGAACAGGGATAAGGCACAAGTATTTCATGGGTGCCACAGAAATAAAGGTAGCTGATTATGAGAAAGACCTTGCTGTGTATGTTGATGCTTCCATGTCCCACTCTCACCAGTGCAGGGAAGCAATTAAAAAGGCCATTAGGATATTGGGTTACATCTCCAGGTGTGTGGAGTTTAAGTCAAGGGAGGTAATGTTATGACTATACCATTCCTTGGTAAGACCCCACCTAGAATATTGTGTGCAGTTCTGGTCACCTTACCTTAAAAATGACATTGCTGCCTTAGAAAGGGTTCAACGCAGGGCTATAAAAATGATTCCTGGGCTAAAAGGAATGTCTTATGAGGAAAGGTTAGCTGAGCTCATTTTGTTTAGCCTCGAACAAAGGAGACTGAGGGGGGACATGATCCAGGTATATAAGATTCTAACAGGTCTGGATGCTGTCCAAGTAAATAATTACTTCAATATTAGTTCAAATAAGAGAACTCGTGGCCATAGTTGGAAATTAGCGGGAGAACATTTTAAACTGGAGTTGAGAAGAAATGTCTTTTCACAGTGTGTAGTTAGAGTATGGAATAGAGTTCTTGTTAGTGCAGTGCAAGCTAAAGCCTTGTGTTCCTAAGGCAGCGCTAGATAGAATTTTAACATACCTGAGCTACTAGTGGAATTCTCCCAAAATGAGCTTGATGGGCCGAATGGCCTCCTATCGTTTGTGAAATCTCATCATACCTGCATTAGTGACCTTAGTTCCCCCACGACTTTGTGTTATCAAAGGTAATGATTTGTGCAGCTAACTGCACACGTTCCTTTGTAAAGTTCAACATTGTGTGATTTAAGAAGCACAGCTATGCACGCATTTCAAGTACCAGCCGGAGAGTATCTGTATTTTCAAGGATGTACAGATTCAGGTTGTAAATAAATTTTTTCAGGCAAACGTACTTCAGTTTCACTGTATTTGTCCAAAAGAGAAGTGCCTTGAAAATGGTACCATGGGGAAAAACCCAAAACAAGCAGTTTGTGATAAATATTCAGCGCTGTTTCTACTATTTAGGTGAAGGGTAGGCAGGAAGGGCCGGTGCATATGCGGGTTTTCGCTGCAACTCCCTAGTTATGTTACTGTTTGGCGGACTGATGGGCTGAAAAGCCCTCACACCTGGGCCCCTTTGCAGATAAGATCGCAGCCCGTACACAGGGCAGAAGGACACGACATGTAAACAACGACTGGACTGTTGAACACTGGACTAGGAAGCACCTAAATACAGGGGCATCGAGAGGAGTGAACACCAGGCAATAGTTAGCAATCAACAAGAGGGCAGGACAAGAGGAAAGTCTAACAAGACAGGTGTGGCTGATCTAGAGCCGCGCCCAAGGGAAACACAGGGGTCGAACACGTTGGGTGCGGCTGGACATGACACCCCTGGTTCAGAGGCAGTTTTATGGGTCACATTTGGGCTGATGTTTTAGCCCATCGCAATCAGTTTCTGGCCTAAATGTAGTATCCTAAAGACATCTGGCCTACAGTTTATACAGGGTTAACACTCCGTTGTTTAATGAAATCAAAACCAGGCTTAAAGTTTTTTTTTATTTATTATTACTACTATTATTATTATTTTTTTTTTTTAAAGAAACCCCCCCCACACACCCATCCATCATCTAATCCAATATCTATGGCAGTCAGGGTCGCTGGGAATTTGGGAATTTAATAAAAGTTGTGTACTTCGAGCTGATATAAGGCTGGACCTTGTGAATATAAACAGTGTCCTCTTAGCCCATGTATGATAAGAAGGTGTCTGAAAGTCAGCGTGGCGTGATTTCAAATCCCTTTAGAGGTGAAGTCCACCAGCATGTTAGCTGTCTAGGGGATTTTCTGGTTCTGCCGGTGTCTGATTTACATTTTTACCAGCGATTGTGAGCATCAGGAAATGCAGAGGCGCCTCCTGGAATGAAGTAGGAACTATTTTCAGGCTTCTTTATGTCATGAATGTCATGAGGAATCGAATATCCATCTCCCATTTATAAGGACCACTGCTACTATGTACTATTTTATTATCAAAAAAGGTTTCCACAATGCTTAGATTATTTTGTAACTGGAATCACTCTGAAATAATTTGTAAAAGACAGTATTTGGGTTATCTACCATATATACCGGGGGGGGGGGGGGGGGATCTTATCCGTATAGGGCCGGTGTGTAGGCAGGTTTCTGGGATAACCTTTTTGTTAGCTGTTTAGACCCAGGGGTGAGGATTCTTCGGCCAATCAGTCCTTTAATTATTAACCTA
>JAODKM010000046.1:2467270-2478423 GCA_026780845.1 Petrocephalus sullivani | reverse complement strand
TAGGGGTTCAAATACTTATTTCCCTCAATGAAATGCAAATCAGTTTCTATATTTTATTTAAAGTTATTTTTTCAATTTTCCATGTGATCTGTCACTGTTAAAATAAACCTACCAGTAAAATGATACTGTTCTGAGACTTCTAATTTCTTTGTCAATGGACAAACTTACAAAATCAGGCAGGGGTCAAATACTTATTTCCTCCACTGTATTTCCCTGTTGCCAAAGGTAACAACTCCGGTGTGCCCCCACCCCCAGTGACCCCCAGTAGCAGATACACGCTGACAATGGGTTGAAGTTCTTTTTTTTTTTGCAATAACCTTCAGATTGGACCATTTTTTTACATTTCATGTACTGTCCTGTTTGCTGCTCTCACTGCATTTACAGCATCTGCAAGAGGTCACCCCACTGCTGTGACCACAAACAAAATGGTTTCTCTTGTGTCCACCTCACCTACAAACACCTTGATTTGTTTCAGAAAAGTTTCCTTTCAGCTGCCATGATGAGTAAATGTTTATTCGGCTTAATTTGTAGGTCTAAATAGTAATGAGATGTTTTGCATTGACCATGTATGACTGAATGTAGGCTTGTAGAGGGCGGAATATCAGGTTGATTCACATGTGAATCACATGTCCAGGTAAATTGCATTTATTTATTTATTATTATGATTTATAAAGAGAACGTTGCTTACATGTGTGTGTACGCCGTGTTTGGCTTTTGTGCGTACGTGTACTTTTAGTGTGAGTCCTGTGCACTGTTTTATAAATGAGACCCCTGGTATAGATCTTCATCCATATAATTTTTGCAAAACAGCAGAAAGGTCCATAAAATACTTTTTGATTTACTACTTTTACAAAGTCAAATGTCTGCAAAGTTTGACATTAATGGCATGAAGTGTCAAAACTGCCATTGACTTTTTCTGAAGGAAAGTAGCACTGCTAGGAAATTAAGAAAGCACTTTTACACAGCAAGTAAGAGAGGGTGATAATACCAGCATGCCCGGCAACCTTCAGTACCCTCCCTCAATGTCAGGATCTGTGCCTGTCCTTCCCCCTTTTGGCCAGCTGATGCCGTTGGCCATCCTGACCCCCCCGTGTTTCTTACTGCTGGCGTGCTCCGTGCACACCCTGGATTGTTGCTTAGCCCAGTGGGCTAAGTATGTGTTTTGTACTGCCCAGCAGCATGGGTTCAAGGCTGGCCTTTGGCCAGTCTTATCTGTTTTGTATTTCTTGTTTTGTATGTTATAGGTTTGCCCTTGTTTCCTGTCTCATGTAATAGTTCTGGTTCTGTTTTAGTCTAGTGTATTCCTTTGGTTTCAGTTAGTGTTTTAGTATCTGTAGTGTTCCCCTCGTGTTTTACTTTGACGATCTTCACCTGCTCCTTGTTATCTGTAGTCTTGTTAATCACACCTGCCTCCTGTTAGTAATTGTCTTCAGTGTATTTTAGTTCCTGCCTGTGTCCTGTTCCTTAGTCGGTCATTGCATTGTATAGTATTGTATGGTTCGGTTCGGTTCAGTTCTATTCTATTCTATTCTATTCTATTCTAGTGGTTTCGGTACTTGTTGTATTGTTTCTGTGCCCGTTTAGCATAGCCCGTTTTCAGTTATATTTTCTTAGTTAGCTTCTTCTGTGTTTGTTTTTTTGTGACCCCTCATGGTCTGTTTTCTTTTGTAGTTTTTCCCAGTTTTGATTTCCGTTCCCAATAAACCCTTTTTTTCTTTCTGGAGCCATAAGTGGGTCGTCACCTTTTTCCACCGTGAATCTTGCCTGCACCATGCCCCGCCTTCGCCGCAACCATGACACTCAATGCATCATGCCCGGCTCATCTGTCCCTTGTGTATCCTCCCTAGCACAGTCCTAATGAGCCATGAGTTAATCTGCCCGCTGGCTCCATGCAGCTCGTCACAGCCTCTCCTGCAGCATTGCCTGCAGCTGCTTCCCTGCCTGACTCAGCACCTCCGATGCTAGGTCCCGGAGAGGTCAGCGCCACACCTCCAGTGCCTGACCCAATAGTAGTTTGCAAATTCATTCTGTCCTCCTTGGGTGACAGTCGGTCTCACCAATCAGAAGTGCCGTGCTTCTCGCGTGCCAGTCATACTCACCAATCAGAAGTCGCCCAAATTTACTGCGTATACACCCACAAACAACAGACACGTGAAACCCAAGGAAAACGTTACATTCGCAGTGAAAAAAAATATCGGTTTTGCTGCTAAGCTGTTTAATGGTCAGAGATTGTTCACAGAAAGGTCCTATTATTAGGGGTCCAAGCAGCATTAGCTGCAAAATCCCTAATGTTTTTATTACTGGAATTGTTTTATTTTCATTACTTTATTTAACTTAACACAGTCGTGACTTTTGTGATAGTTTTATGCGTCATTATTCTTTGCTCATTTGACCCTTGTGTACATGGGACTTTCCAGAAGCACTTTACTAAGGGTAAAAAAGCGGTCGAGCGCTGTTTGCAAACCGCATACTCAAAATGTGCATGTAAAAATACGATCACGTTACCATGTCCAGTAGCTAGAGAATTGTTCTATTGTTTATTAGGTGTATGTTCTATAACATTTTTGTTAGAATAAATACATTTTGGATTGAATCTAATATTAGACAAACATAACCAGAGTAAATACAAAATGCAGTTTTTAAATGACTTCATTTATTAACAGGAAAAGCTATCGAAACCTACCTGGCCCTATGTGAAAAAGTCATGAATTAACTGTGATCAACCACATTTATTGGAAAGCTGAGTTCAATTCCACTAGCCACACCCTGGTCAATCAAGAAATCACTGACACAAAACCTGTCTGACAAAGTGAAGTAGGCTAAAATATCTCAAAAAGCAACACATCATGCCACAATCTAAAGAAACTCAAGAACTAAAAGTCATTGACCTCTATCAGTCTGTAAAAGAGTTACACTTCTGGGAAAATATTCTGTGGACTGACGAGACAAAAGTTGAACTTTTTGGAAGGTTTGTGTCCCAGTACATCTGGCGTAAAATTAACACAGAATTTCATAAAAAGAACATTATACCAACAGTCAAGCATGGTGGTGGTGGTGTGATGGTCTGGGGCTGCTTTGCTGGGTCAGAATCTGGACGACTGGCTGTAATAGATGGAACCATTAATTCTGCTCTCTACCGGAAAATCATGAAGGAGAATGTCAGGCCATCAGCTCTTGTCCTGAAGTTCAAGCCCACAGCAGGACAACCAAAACAAACCAGCAAGTACACCTCTGAATGGCTCAAAAAACAAAATTAAGGTTTTGGAGTGGCCTAGTCAAAGTCCGGACTTAAATCCAATTGAAATGCTTTGTCATGCCCAAAAACCCTCCAAAGTGGCTGAATTGAAACAATTCAGCAAATAGTGGGCCAAGATCCCTGTACAGCGATGTGTAAGACCCACTGCCAGTTATCGCAAATGCTTGATTGCAGTTCTTGCTGCCAGGGGTGGCACAACCAGTTATTAGATTTAGGGGACAATTACTTTTTCCCATAGGGCCAAGTAGATTTGGATAGCTTTTTCACTTAATAAATGAAATCATCATTTAAAAAGTGCTTTTTGTATTTACTTTGGTTATCTTTATCTAATATTAAAATTAGTTTGATGATCTGAGACATGTAAGTGTGACAAATATGCATAAAAATAAAAAATCAGGAAGGGGGCAAACTCTTTATCTTTGGAGTGATGTATAGCGCAGTTCAGGTTTCAATGTACGGTTGTGCTCAATTACAGTTTTTTATAAACATATAGTGAATACTGAGTTAAAAAAAATCGCAAATGAAATCGCAATTTGGTATTTTCTTAAAATCATTCAGCCCTATTTACTGATCTCGTTGTCCCCTGAGGTCCTGTCGGCACCCATCTCATTCTCCCCTGATGTCGTTGCCCATTTCGCCTGCACCTGATCCCACAGCAGCTGAACCAGAATCAGGTACCCCAGCTGTGCTTTGCTCAGGTCCCGTCGGTACCCACCTTATTGTCACCGAATGTCGTTACCCATGTGCTCTCTTCATCTCCTGTCATCATCCTCATGGCCGCCTTGTCTACGCACCCATCTCGTCTCCCGTCATCATTCTCACAACCGCCTCCGCTCCCGTCATCGTCCTCGCACCCGCCTTGTCTCCTGTAGTCAGCCTGGCACTCATCTCATTTCCCCTAGGCTGCCATCAACTCCATGTTCAACTTCCCAGCTGCTGCACACAGCTCCCCGGCCGCCACCAGCCCCATGACCAACTCCTCACCCACCGCCAGCCCCAGGGGATGGACCCAGAGACCAGGCTGGAAGACTTACTGTTGGACCCTCTGAGTCTTGCCTGCTCTGTGGGCCTCTGCCTCTGCCTCTGCCCAAGGCTGGGGTCACTCCGGTCCCAGGTACTGAGGCAGTCACTGGTATCAGCGGAAGTTCAAGGGAGGGGCCAGCAGAATCTCTGTCTCCCGGAGGGGTAGACAGGGGCACACCATCTGTGGTGGCCTGTCTACCCGATGTTGCCTGCCCAAGCCACAGCCCTGAGGAGAGGAACTGTAACGCCCTCCTGCTCAAGTCCCTGTTCCTGTCCAGTAGATCCCTTGGCACCTTCCTGTTCCTGTCCTGTGATCCTATTGTGCCCGCCGGCTCCTGCCCTGCAGTTCCTCCAGCGCCGTCCTGCTCCTGTTCCTGTCCTGCAAATCCCTCTGCTGCCTCCAATACCGCTGTCCCTTCAGCGCCATCCAGCCGTGCTGTCCACTCAGCACCACCTAGCATTGCTTCTGTATGCACTCCCTGCACCACAGTTGTTGTCCTATTGCCAAGTCCTGCCTTTAGTTTGCCCTGGGCCTGTGTGCTCCATGGCCCTCTCCAGAGTGTCTGTTCCGATTTCTATGGTTCCTCTACCTGTCTGCCCTGTCCTGGTAAGTCATGCGTGTTGTCCCCCTTGCTGTCGTTTGTCTTTTCCTCCTCTGTTCGTCCTCTGTGCCCAGGAGGGGAGTACTGACACGCCCTGCCCATCTGACCCTGTTTCCTCCCTAGATTGGCCTTAATGAGCCATGCCTGTTAATCGTTTATCTTATCTCTCATTCCAGCTGCCTCTTATCTCCCTTGTCTGTCTTGTATATAAGTGCTTCCAAGTCTTGTGTTCCCCACTCCTGTCACTGACATCGCTGCTCGTCTTTGGCCATTACCTACAATGGTACAGTCCTCCCCTTTTGACCCCACATGGTCCCATCTGTTTCTTGCCCCCGGTCAGTTATTTTTGGTCTGTGTTCTTAATAAAACACCTCTGTCATGCCAAAACTCCTGCCCCCTCGTTGTTCGTCCTGCCAAATGTGTTGCATTTATCACATCTCTGGCAAAGAGTCTTATTTCATTAAGGTGGATGTGAGCCATAGTCATAGTCATCCTTTATTTGGTTCCCCAATAAGAGACATTTAACATAAAAAATGTACATACAATGAAGGGCCCTATATGCAAATTTTATAAGACATGGAGAGAAATTATATCAGATTTATTGGAGATGGAAAATTACTCGGCAAAGAAATTCAGGGGAGGACAACAGGTAAGGACATTTTTTAAATTTTCAATGCTTTTATGCAGGAAAATTCAATTAATCCCTTGTTAAAAAAGAGTATGGTATAAACATACTTAAGCACACCCAATTTATAGTATACTTTAATCAGGCTTTTTTTACACAGCTTACAGTACATTTAATGTGCTAAAACTGTGATAATGATAAATTCAGTATTCAGTATACTAACTTTGTATTCTTTTGACCCAGCGTAATTCATATTTAAATACATTTTCAATAGATTTAATGTAATGTATTTGGATCATACTTTTCATATATTGGTATAACTATTTAGTACACATTAATAAGAACATAAGAACATAAGAACTGTATCAGCTAGTTATACTGTTAAAAAACTCTGAATACTGAGATCACATTAAAAAGCTAAAGTTTTATTTTGTAAACTTATGTATAACAATTTAACCCAAGACTAACTTCAAAACAATAGGAAACAGTAAACTTATAAAAATACACAATTGATTTAACCAAAGGTGAGGGACCATGAGTCCACACACAAGCACATCTGTATATGACTGTTGGACTTCTATAGCTGCACCATCAAGAGTATCATCACCAACTACATCTCGGTAAGGTATCACAGCCCATGGAGTTTTTGCAGAGGTAAGAAAGTAGAAGTTAATTTGATAACACCTTGACCTTACATAGAAATACAAGAAAATGGTGGCTCCTGTATAGTCTAATGAAAACTACTTTGACTGGATGGAGGACTGGATGCTATTCAACCAAATAGTTACTTCAGCATTAGTTCAAAAACAAGAACTCATGGCCATAGGTAGAAATTAGCGGGAGAACATTTCAAACTGGATTTGAGGAAGTACTTCTTTACACAGCGTGTAGTTAGAGTATGGAATAGTCTTCCTGTTAGTGTAGTGCAAGCTGAATTCTTGGGTTCCTTTAAATCAGAGCTAGATAAGATTTTAACAACTCTGAGCTATTCGTTAAGTTCTCCCCAAATGAGCTTGATGGGCCGAATGGCCTCCTCTCGTTTGTATATTTCTTATGTTCTTATAAAAGTACAACAGCATAAATTTGTAATGTTTAAATTAATTCAATCCAATTAAACACCAGAACAAACCACACTGTTTAAAACAGCCAAAGAATTAATTAACATCTCATCATTTGATCACGATAATAAGGTTTATTGCAAAGCAGTTTTCATTAGGCTATACAGGAGCCACCATTTTATGGTATTTCTATGTAAGGTTAAAGTGTTATCAAACTGACTTCTGCTTTCTTACCTCTGCAAAAACTCCATGGGCTGCTGGGTAAGAGATGTTTAGACAGTAGTAGCAGGCAAACATAAATACACAGCAGTCCACAGCAGTCCAAGTACTCTGCAGGAGACGTTCCTGTAGTAAATACAAGAGGGGGTATCACCACCTTCTGAGCTAAACTGAGACCTGGTTGTCGTTATTGAAATAATTTTACATTATAAAATTGGACTATAGCATGAGACAACGTCCATACATGGTCACTTCCCCTTTCTAGCTTTTTTCATGAACGCAGATGGCATCTTATCCCAAGGAATTTCAAACCTAAAATGCCAGCTGTCAGACAGGCGACAAGGTGTGAAACCCGCACTTGAGCTTGATGTTGATGCAGTGAGTTTGAGCTTACTGTGCTGCAGCCACCTGAAGAATTCCAAAAAAACCCACAGAACAATTTAGGTGCATGTAAATGATGCAAAATGCCATGCAAAACCTTTTATTGTCCACCATAGAATACATATCTGATCCCCACTAAGGATGCTGCTGCACTTCATTTGGTGTGGTAAATCCACTGAACATCACCATTAAAGTAAGTTTTTAAGTCACACTGTGTGCAAAAGAAAACACATGTGTGGTTTTGAAATGTGAAATAAGTTCTCACTTCAACTGGTTTTTGGACATGAGGGTGCTCATCTTCCTGTGTGTAGTTTAAGTCCTCAAGTTCATGGACTTCTAATTCCCCAAGCAAAGGCTGATTCTCTTAGGGTTGGATGTAATGAATCAGGCAAGAGCATTCTCTGCATTCATGGCTAGGAAAGACAGATAAAACAGACAAAGGTTAGTATCCTAGATCACTGTTCTCAATTTATAATTCAACTTATAGACCATTATTACTCTGCAATAGGTACAAGAGCCATGAATGCCTCTGGTAGCTTAATTAGAACTAATGTGTTACCCAAAATGTTATGTAGATTGGTAATTAGTAACGTTCTCACTGCTAAAAAAAAAACTAACATCAAAGTCATTGTGCTCAGCCTTAAAGGACTGACGTTCATAAAATAACGCTGCAAAGCTCCAACTTACTGCAACTGTCATGCAAGAAATCTTACGGAAAATGTATAATATTCCATTATCAACCTAAAATGAGCTAAATCAAAAGCATTGAGGTAGTTTGCAAACTACGGACTATTTACAGGATAATAAAACTGTTACATACATATCAATGAGCGTGCAGACTTGCCTCAAACTGAAAATGTCACGCTAACCAGCTGATCAAAGTTGGCAACTCTGTAGATGAGATTTTTCCACCTTCAGAATTCGCTGAAGTTGGTGTCTGTTATTAAATATCTTGCGTTTGGCATGCTCTTCCAATGTCAGTTTGTTCTCTAAAAATCTTTAGGTCTAGTTAGGTTCGTAACTGTTAGTCGCATTGTGCTAGCTTAAGCTTAGCTTGTTGGCAGGTTAAACGATCCAAGGTTAGCCTGATGTTAACGGAAGTTATTTTAAGCAGAAACTTGGCAACAAAGAGGTTGAGAGCCTGAAATGTTAGTTTAAAAATACAAATTCCTCGCCTGGCAGTTCATCACAATTTTTGTAACTTTATGAAATTTCCACAAATTTCAAAAATACAGGAAAATTCTGCTAAATGAAAGGGAATATTACAGATTTACAATTTTTAGAAAGATTGATTTAATATGTATTACATAAATCAACTACCCTATAATTGCAGTACATTGTTCAAAGCCATGTCTTGCATCTCTAAAATATATCTGAAATGGTCTTCTAGAAATATGGAAAAATGGTAGTATGTTTGAAGTATACACCCTGTGCTTTTACTATACTGTAAATATATTTAAGTATGCTACTTTTTATAAGGGATTGCATGCAGGTCTGTATGAAGGAAATGAAGGAAATACTGAAGTGTTCCCACTCCTTCATCAGGAACGTCCAGTGTTGCTAGAGACAGTGTCCAACCTATAATATTGTCACGCTATCCACTTGAAGTAATACTTCAGTGATCATTTAAGATCAGAAGCAGATCAGATCAGAACTAGATCAGAAAGCCTTTTGAATCAAGAATGGGAGGAGAGGAGTTATTGAAATTGCCAGAGATGGAAGTTTAAAAGTGTAGTTCTCTGCAATTCCTCTGTCAGAATTTTGGAGTAATCTGATAAATGAATACCCACTTTTGAGTGACACCAAATACCTATTGCCCTTTACAAAAACATGCTTGTGTGGGGGCCAGTTTTTTTCTACATTGAAAGTCCTAAAAGCAAAAAACAGTGCATCGAAATGTTCGATGCACATAATTCGAGATCAAAACCGGCTGCAACCCAGAGTGGACAAACTGTGCAAGAATGGCCCAAAAATCTCAGAAGTAATATTTATTTGTTTGTTTTTGTTATGATTGGGCATGTCGGCATAAAAATGTCTTTGATTTATATAATGTGTCTTGTTTTATATAGTTTTATTGCATATATTTTTATTAGGAATAGTTCTATATAGTAGTCTAGAAATGGACATAGGCTATGTCAAATGTGGGGTATATGTATTTTTTTTTGTATTGATATTTAACAGCAACAAAAAAAACAGAGCCAGATCAATATACAAACGGCACCCACAGCAAACAATTAAAAACAAACAATAATCTGTAAATATCAGAGTGAACATGGAAACACCCAAGGGCAAAGAAAGAAAGAGTCATGGTTGCTCAAGTAAATCCCACAATGTGGCCCATACTCGCCAGAATAGTTCCGATTTGTTCTGTAATTCCTATGTAAGTTTTTCCAATGGGAGAAGATTACCCATTTTAAATGTTGGTACACGAGGTGATGACCATAAGATAAGTATACATTTCTTTGCCAGATAAGTAATGAAATTTAATAAACAATTTAAAATCAGAAGGAAGATTTAGTGATATTTTACAATGTAACAGGTATATAATTGGAGACATAGTAAATTTTCTAGCCAATATTTTCTCAACCAGATCATGCACTTCATACCAAAAAGTTTCAATTTTCTTACACTCACAGAATAGATGCATCAATGTTCCCGTTTTTGAATTACATTTACAATAGAGCTGAGATACATTTGGATACATTTTGTGAAGGCGTATAGGGGTGAGATATGTTCTATATATGAATTTCAAGCTTTGCTCATGCACAGAAACTGGTTGATTTATGAAAAACCTCCTCACATATAGAGAGCCATTCATCATCAGTAAATGATCGGCCCATATCCTTTTCCCAAACCTTTTCTCAAAGGATTCAAAGATGAAGAGGCTTCTGATAAAAGGGAGCCTTACAGGTCTGACCCTTCAATGCCCCTGGAAGAAGGAGCCCTGTCTCATTTCAGATTGAATAAAATGACGCAGCTGGAGAAATTTAAAAAAATCTGTTCTAGATTAATCCATTCTAAGTGTCTCAAAAGATTTGACAACATTATCTGTAAATAAATTGGCTAAATTAAAAACACCCTTCTCCACCCAGGACCGAAGGCCAATATTAGCTAAAGAAGCAGGGATGTCGGGGTTCAAAGTGATTGGGGATTGCATGGTTAGATTCCCAAGCCAAAAGGGTATTTAATAACAAAAAGTTTTCAACTACTGGCCGAATCTCCTTAAAATCATTAATAAATGGAAGAGATGTTAATGTTCTCGGGGCACATGCAAAGGATGCCATAGTGACCCACAAAGAGCCTGTATCATTTGAAAACCATCTAAGCATTTGTTTGATCTGAGCAGCCCAGTAGTAAAGCTGTATGTTGGGCAAAGATCTGCCTCCACACTCCCTTGACTTGAGGAGAGAAGTGAATTTAATCCTGGGTTTTTTATTATTCCATATAAACTTACTAATGGCTGTATTCAGACCCTTAAAAAAGTTAGAATTCAAATAACAGGTTATGCACTGAAATAAATAAAGTAAATGGGGAAGCACATTCATTTTAATTGTCCTAATTCTTCCAAAAAAAGAAATTGGCAAAGAAGTCCACCTATTTGTATCCTGTTTAAGTTTTGTCATTAAGGGTGAATACTTCTTAGAGAACAAGTCCTTTAAGTTAGGAGATATGTATATGCCCAAATAAGGAAACCCAGAGTCAGTGATGTGAAAGGGACACTGTAATTTAACATTCTGTGGGGCATTTAAAAACATGGCTTGGGATTTCCCCAAGTTTATTTTGTATCCACTATACTGGCTAATCTGATTAATTATCTCCAAGACCCAAGGAATTGATGATTGTGGCTGCCTCAGGTAAAGAAGGATATCATCCGCATATAGGCAAGGCAAGGCAAGGCAAGTTTATTTATACAGCACATTTCATACACAAAGGTAATTCAAAGTGCTTTACATAAACATGAAAAAGAAAGTGGAACAATCATAAAAACA
>JAODKM010000046.1:2424774-2436185 GCA_026780845.1 Petrocephalus sullivani | reverse complement strand
CCTCAATCACTATGTATGTAGTTTATTTAACCCTCTGTGTCGTAAAAGTAACAACATATTTTATTCATAAATTTAGGCTTTATGCACTTAAAAGTATCGAACGCAAAAATCGAAAATCGCATCGCAATCTTTGTCAGAAAAACCTCAATTAGGTTTTTTCTCAAAATCGTGCAGCCCTACTCACTATACGCTTGGGCCTGCCAGGCCTGACCAGCTTCCTCTCCCACCAGTGGAGCCAACCCACCACCAGGTGGTGATCAGTTGACAGCTCTGCACCTCTCCTCACCCGAGTGTTTAACACATTCAGCTACACGACTACAAAGTCAATCATCGAAATGTGACCTAGGGTGTCTTAGTGCCAAGTGCACATATGGACACCCTTGTGTTTGAACATGGTGTTCATTATGGACAATCCGTGATGAGCACAGAACTCCCATAACAAGACTCCACTCGGGTTCAGATTGGGAGGGCCGTTCCTCCCAATCACGCCATTCCAAGTCTCACTGTCATTGCCCGCGTGAGCATTGAAGTCTCCCAGCAGAACAAGAGAGTCTCCAGTCTCCTTCCAAAGACTCCAAAAAGAGTGGGTATTCTGACCTTCCATTTGGCCCATAAGCGCAAACAACAGTCAGAACCTGTCCCCCCATCCAAAGGCGAAAAGAGGAAACCCTCTCGTCCACAGGGGTAAACCCCAAATTTACAGGGGCCCAACCGGGGGGCAGTAAGTATGCCCACTCCTGCTCGGCGCCTCTGCCCGCGAGCAACTCCGTAGTGGAAGAGGGTCCAACCCCCCTCAAGGAGACTGGTTCCAGAGCCCAAGCCATGCGTCAAGGTGAGCCCGACTATATCTAGTCTGAACCTCATAACCTCGCGCACCAGCTGAATATCACTACTACTGGCCATACATAATCTACAGAATTTGTCAAACGTGAAGCTCTCCAGGAATCCTGCAAGGGAGTGGGCACCAAGATTATCAGCGGCAACATATAAAACTGTGCCTTTCACACTCCAGATAAACAACATTTTGCTCCATTGATTTTAGATCATAGATAAGAGGATGTAACTCTCTTGCATAACCTCACTCTTTAACAGTGGAGGTATTGCATAGTAGTGCAAGCTGGACTGAGTTAAGCGTTGACCAATATTTTACAGGTATGTTCGCAATTACCGAGTATACTGCACACATTATATGCTTCAGCTTTGATGTTCCAAGAGGACTGGATACTTCGAGGTCATCAATGTAAAGACCAAGAGCAATTGTGAACTCATCCCTTGCAAAAAGAGTGTTCTCATTAAAATACTGACCATCTGTATATGACCTGTGTTCCTGAAGGACACATGCTTTGTCTGACATAGCTTTGTCTAACACATCAGTTTTGTTAAGCAACTTCTGGAGAATGGGAACAATGGGGACATATGAAAGTGTTTTTTTGCCCTTTTCCACAACATATTCTATGGGCTTTACACGTGGAAATTCTCTGCATACATAAGCTGCTCTCCTTTTAGCAGTTCCTAAGGGTCCATCTTTGGCACAAAATGACAAAATGTTACTTTTTGACATGGCACTAGTGACTTCTCTCATAAATGTGTCATCTATGTCAGCATAATATATGGCCCTCACTCTTATGCAGAAGTGGTTCAGATGGCTTATTGATTTGGCACAGCTGTTGTGTTACTTCTTGCACAACACTCTCTGGTATGTGCAGAACAGCTTGCATCTTTAACACAAGGGATGGTAAGTTGTGCTCAAGCTGTTTTTCTAAGTCACAAAGATCATTCTCACTGGCTTCTTCGCTGGCCTCTTCGAACTCTTCCATATGAGCAACATGTGACATTTGTGCAGCCTCACTATCATGGCTATAATCACCAGTTATTTCAGCCTTGAACCTCCTCCAGCTCTGTTCCTTGTGTATTTTACACTTGTGTGCTTTGAAAGTGGAATAAGCACTGCTTTCAAAGTTGCAGTCTTTAAAAGGGCACCTGACTTTATGGTTTACTTTTAAGTGTGCAGGTGAGTAAAATAGCCCATTCGGCAAACCCACAGGACAGACTGCTAAACTTAATTGGTACATCTGCACTTAGTTGCTGATCTAGAATTCTGGCGTGTATGCGGGATAAGTGTACTTTTAGCGCATTGAGTGATTTAAATGTGCATAAGCAATCCTGACAGCGACAAGGAAATTATCCCGTTCTTGCATAACTTCCATGCTTTAATCTATAATGTTTAAATAACTGAGCTCTCTTTTCACAGTTATGTGGACAATACTTAAACTTCCAAAGCATCTCTTCCTGTGTTTTGTAACACAAGGAGACAAGGAATTTAAAGTACTTTAAATCACAACAATGTATGTGTATTCCGTGTATTTATTCCAAAATGGCTAACGTCATGGCCATAAGTTAAGCCCCTGTTTAGGCTGTGTTCCCTTCTGATTAGCAAAGTAACTAGTGAATATGGTCATGACATTTAACGTTACAATGTCGATTCTTTGTAAAACGCATTAAACTGCCAATTTCGTTTAATTTACGGGGAAAACTGTAACATAACTAAGTGAAAAATATTGAAGTGTCGAATAATTCGTTGAACTTTTTAACGTTAAAACAAAATGTCTGCTGCTTAGAAACGCATGGAGCACAAACGGTCTGTTTAACTGGTTAAAACTAAATTTTCCCACTCCTCACTAAAGCCTTGTCGCCTGACTCTGCCAGCGGCTAACCGGTGTAGCAGGCGGACAAACGCTGGCACTCGATTCTGCAGCCGCCCCGCCGACCTCCTCCCGCTTCCACTGTAAGCGCGGGATAAATGTCTCAAATTGGTTAAAACGATGTTTTTCACAATCAGACCCTTCGACAGAAAAAAGATGGCCAAAGTTAGCAACAGTTGTAAAGTCTGCCAAACTACTTAAAAACTCAAACGGCTATTCCAGTTATTGATGAAAGGTAGCCAACACATTTAACAGGTAAAAAATATTCGACTACCTGTTTTACTTTAAGACAAAATGTCCGTTGCTTATGGCGCGTTCCAGTTACCTCGGAGGTCGTACCTGGTAAGTGGGAATGACGTCACGCACGAGTTCACCGCGTTCCAGTACAACAAGTCGGAAAACCATTTAGCGATGCCGGGGACTACTTAACAATTTTAATCCTTTTAATTTAAAGTTGGTTTTCAATATACATACATAAATAATTTAAGTTTGACTGCATTACTATCAAATGTAAGTACATTCTACTACAAATTAGTAGAATATAATTACAATTGATAGTAATGCAAACAAACTTTAATTATTTATGTACATTGAAATTGTTTTTTTTTTTTAATTAGATATGAAATCCGGGCTAACAGTGCATTTGGTAAAGCAGATTTATGAATGTTGAAAAAGTGTATCAATGGAAATAGTCCTGCACTAAGCTTATGGAGTGATATGGATTTGAAAGGTAGATTTTGACTACCCTAACACGAAAGCTTCTGTTTGAAAATTGAATATATATGCATGGGAAAATATATGTCATATATCCTACTGATGAGTAACCGTGGCATACTAATAACATATTTATTAAAGTGGACTAGTGTGTGACCTTGTGATGTTTTGCTGTATTTTGAAACGGGTTTTTCCCTTATCAGACCTTATTCCCAGGAATACAACGTGATCAGTATGGGTACGAAGGTAAAACTGAATTCTGACACTCCCTGATTTAAATGCAAGGATTAAAAGGATGATGTATGGTACTCCCACATTTCTGGGAATGTCAGGAAAAAATGCCAACATGCAGCACACATGTATAATTCTGGCTAAAACAGGGCACTGGTGGCCTAATGGTTAGGGAAGCGTGCTCGTGATTGGTTCAAATCCACAACCATCAAGACACCACCCACACGCACTGCTCACTGGGCGCCAAATAGTAGCTGCCCACGGGTACCTGATTTCCCCCCACAGTCAAAAAGGGTGCTGAGGCTAATGGGAGGTACTAGATTGCCCATAGGTGTGCATGTGTGAGTGAATGGTGTGTGAGTGTGCCCGTAGCTTCCGGGATGGGCTCCGGACCCCCGCAACCCAGAAAAGATAAGCGGGTTGGAAAATGGATGTATGGATGTTATGTCACATTTCGTTGTGATGTGTGGACAATTAATTACATTCACTTTCCTATGTACAGTACTGAATACTCACACATACCTCGGCATGAGAGGTAGGAGGCTATTCAAGATTTCATTTTGCAGGAGAACGTACATTTACATAATAATAACGACATTCACAATAATGGACATAATATGAATAGGGGTAGTTTACTGTATATAAGACATTTTAAAATGTTTGGGCAACATAATAACAGGAGGAAATAAACCTGACACCATGTGGTCTGTGCTGCAAACAGTATCCTACGGTGTCGCGTATACGCACGTAAACTAATACGACCAAACAGGGAACTGATCTCTTAAACTGTACTTACGAACTAAACCGGCCCTGCCTGTACTTCGTCCTTTAAACCAATAAACTTTAAAAATCCACCTCCTCACGTCAAATGTGAAATCGATCGTGTCGCTTCCTTCATTTTCTAGACGCAACGCCTCGCATCATTAGCAACGCACATCACAGCACTACATCGCTGTATTTTTTTCTTGGAAGTACCATTCCTTTGAGATGTAGATATGTAGGAACGACTAATGGCTTCATTCGTGCCGTCTTAATCACTTCTGCCCTAAAACCAAGTATGAATTAAGAACTACATTTCTACATGTGTCTTTTCCAGGCGTAGTCAACTACAGAGTGGCGCCTGATGATTACGTCACCGCGCGCCGGAAGTGTTCGTGGACCCCTTTCGATCGAGGCCAGCGTGTGAGTCTTGACAGTATTTTTAACAGCCTTTACTCGGAGCTGTCTGCCTCCACACCACGTAAAAAAGGCGGATATCCGTGTAAGAAGTAACCTGCAGTTTGTCCGGCTTTACACGTGTCCCGGATATGCCAATGCTGTGACCGGGCCGGAGTCGTCATGGAGGACCTGTACGTTAAACCAGGTTTGTATGTTATGGAGTTTGTCGTTCTGGCACCGCAGTGTGCTCTGCTTTATTACATTTCTACATACTGATAAATACTTATGTATAAACGTTTAATAATATATGTAAAAGTTGGTGAGGTATATGAATATTGTGAATACAGTGGAAAGTTCTATACAGTGCTACTGAGTACCGGCTTAATGCAGTGCACTAGCTAAAACGATAAATATTAAGGTAACATTAATTTAAAAAACGGCTAACCGTAGCCCGCCTTTGCTTATTAAGTACTGTCGTTTTAGTGTCGACAGTTACACTTCTAATATTAACGGACAAGAATGATCCTTGTAGGGAACCAGGACCGGGGCTGGAACGACCCTCCGCAGTTCTCATATGGCCTGCAGACCCAAGGGGGACCAAAGCGGAACATTCTCAACAAGCGCGTCCCCCCCCCGCAGCTCGACGGCTCTCAAAGTAAGTAGGATGTAATATAGCAAAGTAGCTTTATAAATCTGTTATACAACAGGAAGTGAGTTGTTGTTCTTCTGATGTATGATATTTATAACCCAAATCCAAAGCGCTTAACAGTCAATTTTATCGGATACACTTTTATTTATTTAATATTTTTAATAAACCTTGTTTAGCAAAATCACAATTTGGGAATCAACTAATGTAGAGTTTGGAACATTTTTGGCTTTATTGATACAAAGCGTTTTCTGAACATTTAGTGTATATTAAATATTCTATACACATTTAGTGTATTCATGGGAGTTTGTGTTATTTTTTTTCTTTCAGGTCCTATGCCAGGTATGATGCCTCCCCCACCAAGTCATTCAACTCCATCCAGCAACCCGCTTGCCCCACCTCCTTGTGGAGTGTCCACACCCCCACAGTCACTTTCAATGAAGGGACAGTCAGACGCATCCACTGGCCAATCAGAGACTGAGCCTAGCGTCGATGACATCATCACTGTGTTAAACTGGGCCCTGACAGCTTGCAGGCATACAGTCAAGGTAAACAGAATTCTTACCATAATGTTTCCAACATTTTTATTTTGTACATTGTTTCACTGTAATGCAGTTACAGTCATGCATCGTTTAACAAAGGTGATGCGTTCGCAAAAATGCATCGTTATGCGATTTCACCGTACGTGCGAACATCATGCAGTATACTTGCAGAAACCTAGATGATATAGCTTATTACATAACTAGAGAAGTAACAGTAACAGTTATAATCATAATCAAGTATTATGTACAATAGGAAAATGGGCAATGGGAATTTTTCAGCTTTGATATAGTGTAATCTTAAGGGACCACCATCATATATGCAGTCTGTTGGTTGCCGCAGCACCATTACACATTATGTGCATGACTGTATTTCAGTCTGACAACATACTATACAATATGAAGTAATGTCGTTTTTATGTTGCAGACTCATAATAACATTTATAATTTTTTATTCTAATTATATTCCAATAGATTCAAGTGTGTGATGATGTAGCCAGGCGATTGAAGCTTTTTGAAGATATGTGGCGAGATGAGAAACTTTCCCTCCCTGTTAGAAGAAGAATGAACCTACTAGCCCAAGGTACAGGGGATTCGGCAAGAGCTTAACGGTGTGTGATGTGAAGCGGGGGGGGGGGGGGTCGCTGTGAATGGTTAACCTCTAAGAGCATTTTAAGAAAAGCCAATATAAGTTAAGACCTATTGATTCCATTCTGCAGAAGAGGTTGAAGGTGATGCTTGATCCTTGTCCCTGTGTTGGAAGTGTGTCACATGGTACAAATTATTTGGTTTGTCCACTTCCTCGTCCCAGAGATGAGGAGCCGGAAGTGGGACAGTGCAGATGAGATCCACCGAGCCCTGATGGTGGACTTCGCAGGCGAGGTCAGCCAGTGGATGGTGGGAGTGAAGCGGCTGATCGCTGAATCCCGGGGCCTGAACCCAGACCTCCTGAAAGCTGCACCGTCGGATCCGCTCCCGGAATCGTCATAAGCTGAAGACGCTGCCACAGAGTAGGCTGGGATGACGTTTACTGGGAATTTCTGCCAGGATGGCCTAGGAGCAAAGTGGGTCCTTGTGACCTGCATTCATGAGAAGTTGCACCCAGTCTTTTATTGTGTTTCTTTGATGTCCTCCTTGGCGTAAATGTTCCTCATTTCCAGTGGGTGTTAAAGGATGGCCGTAACTCATGCAAGCATTTAAGAGTTAAGGGACTACACTTTTGTCTAGGATATGTAATGTACTTCTTTGTATCTTTTTTTCCCCTCTGTAACTGGATTTTTCTCACCATCAGTTTTTGCTGGATGAGTATTATCTTGAAACGATTATAACTACAGCCGTAGTCTAAAGGGTGTGTTGGGTGGTCTCTGTGTTTAATATAACAAGTGCCCAGCAATAACAATGAGAAGTTCTGGTTTCTTTGAAATACTGAATGAGGATGTGACATGTTCCATTCCATTGTTTTGTTTTTTTGTATATATGTAAATCACTATTTTAACACAATAGTGTTTTATTCATGGCGGTTGTTTTGCATGTCTGTTCAAAGACTTAACAGAATGCTGTGGCTTCCAGATTTTTCTTTAAAGGGAAATTCCTCCAGGGTTTTCTTGTGGTGTTGTGTTTGCATCTTTATGGTAGGAATCTCTATGAAAGTGGAAGGGGGGTTGTTTCATTTTCGGATTCATGCTGTAAAGTGAGCGTCAAGTTTTGCGGCCACCCCGTGTGGGTCACAGCAGGGGGGGACTTGGCAGACCCAAAGGATTTCACCCCTCCCGAGCATTTTGGCATCACCATGGAAACCGTTCACCTTTCAATGGCATGGCGATGTGGAACAATGGCAGCCGGAGTCGGGGGAAAGGCGTCGTCAGGTTTGCAGTTTGCGGAACATACGTTTTTGGATTTAATTTCCCTTTAACCACCAGCTTTAGGGCTTCTGGATGCTGGGAGATTATAATTGCATCCAAGGTTACCGGAACAGATATGAATGTATTTTAATTATTTGGTAAATAATTTACCAAGCCCATAAACTATAAAAAATAAAACTTAAATGTAAATCTTAGCACGTGCAGGTGATTACTGTGTTGGAACCTCAGAACCTCATAGCCGGATGTCCATTGAAATTGTGTCACTGTGAGGTCAGGGGTTTGGCCGTTTGTCCATGAGACGCTGGTGTATTTGAGACCTCTGTCTGTACCTTTTACTGAAGTAGTTCTTGATCTAATCCTAAGTCCCCCCCCCCCCAGGCAGTCCGTTACCATGTTTTTTGTTAATACTATTATTATTATTATTGACATCTAAACGCCTCATTCAACTAATTATAAACCACATAATTACCTCTCTTAAGCTTATACTAAGCGTATGCTCTGAAGCTTAGCTAGCTTTTGAAAGTCTGTGGACTGATTTCAGAACCCCTGTTTCACTGGGATGAAAATGCAGTTACACCCATGTCATCAGAAGATGGCGTCTCTGTCTCACTTTTCTGATACTGCACTTCATGCTGCCTCTTCTCCGGCATGTTTACCCCTCAGCTAATGCTAGTCTTTAGTTAGGGTTGTCACCTCAGTCCTGTAAAGTCCTGGACACCCATCTTTAACCAAAAAAGATTCCACGTTTCAAACATTTGTCTGTTGGATCGGAAAATTCACAGGGGCATTCTATGTCCCGGAATGAATTTCATTTTATCCAGGTCGGACAATCTAAATCCCGAGTGGTCCCGGAAAACCCTGGACAGGTGGTAATAGATATGGAACGTACACTCTGTGTGAGTTCTGAAAGTCCTGCAATGAGGAGAAAAACGCACTCTGTTGGTTTGGCAACATCGCAGTCCCAGTGAAGGGAAGTTTACATTTCACCTAATTAATACTGAATGCTTCCATTTCCTTCCCAAGTGTGCCTCCGTTTAACTCGTTTAACCTTTTAACCTTGTTAAACCTTGTTAATATCTGGGCTAGCAGACAGGGCAGTGATAAAAGCAAGGATATTGCTGAAACAATAAGGAAAAAGTCACCTCAATCTTTACAGCAACCCATGTATTTTTTTACTTGACCCCAAGGACACCTCTAATAGCTAATTAATGTCTCATTGACTTATTGATTGATTAATCATGTGAGCTGGTTGTGAAATTTACAAATGCATGGAATGGCTGATGTTCTGAGCAAAAGTAGGCTTTACTACCCAGGTAAATAGCTTTAAACATTTCCTTTGACTGCCAGAGGCTTTTGCGCAGTGCCGTATTTTACACTGGAGTAGAACATCTGATGCTTTGAGATGAACAAGCTATGGCTAAAAATACGAAAGACTTTCACTTCTGGTGTGCTGACGCAAGTAACAATGGGCAGTTTCATTTCTTATCCAATGAACAGAAAGCGTTTTCCAGTTAACAGGAAAATACAGATCTGCGGAACAAAACACGCATTAAGAACAGAAAACTGCAGTGCTGCGTGGGTCTGTTCAAGGACATCAGCAGATGCAATTCGGCATGGGGTCCCTCCCTCAGGAAGGCGGGTGTATCATCTTAGTAAATTATTTCTTGCATTATGCAGCTCCTGAAATTGTTTACATTCGAAACCCTCAAACTGTTTAACTGAGATCAGAAGTTCCTGGAATGACCTAGTATAGGAACGCTGGGGGCCGGGGGCCAGTCCCAAAGAGCACTGAGCACTCAACCAGTGAACGGGATACCAGTCCATCTGAGGTCACTCAAGGCCATGCTACGGGCGATTCAGACATGCCAGTTCACCTCACTGTAGCTTTAGACTATGGGAGAATACCTGTCAGACGCAGGGAGCACATGGAAGGTTCAGATTCACTAATAATAATAATAATAATAATGAGGATGATGATGGTGAAGAAAAACATGCCTTTTTATTGGAAACATTTACATTTGGAATATATAGCAGACAGTTTTGTCCAAAGCGACGAACAAGTGAAGCTAATAGCACATTGCAAACATTCATGCTCTGAAGGCGTAGAAGAGGCCTAAGTGCAGTTAGGCTGAGCTTGCGCTGAATGCCCAGGTACAGCTGTAAGCAGGCCTGGAGCAGGCCCTACACAATTACACAGTTAGCTATTACAAAGTAAGACCCTAATAAGACTATTCAAGGGCTAGTAAGTGCAACATAAAAGCATGCAAAGCACACAAGGCGCCATCAGAGCATTCACCCCAACGTACAGTAAAGAGTAGACAGCATGTATTCATGTATAGCTTGTTTCAGTGCTGCACTAAGCAAAGGATTTTGGGGCCGTGACATTAAGCCAAAGGGTGAATTACTTCCCACTCTGGGAGGGAACATCATGTATGTTAAATATCTGCAGCCTGCTTCTGTTCCGTGCAGGAATGTGCCTTGGCCAACATGCCCTTCAGCTTGTCAGCACAGTTAGGATTACATGCAGGAGAACGCCCTTGTGCCGGTATACCACGCTTCAGCGGTTATATGAGGGCCCCTTTGCTGTAAACACGCACATACCAAGGCCCTTAAACAATAAACACCTACAGAAAACTCTAAATGAAATGCAAGTCCTTATTTGGAGAGACGTGTAGCCGTGCAATATGGTAAGTCTGATTCCATCCTTTAGTAATCTGACCCCTAGCATGAGTCCTCGACATTTTCGGCAGACCCTAATAACCGTAATGAGCAAGACGACTTATATTTTTAAATGGTGTTAAAACCGCAGAGGACAATCAGGATTCAAATCCCTTTTGAAACAAATGCCAACCCCCCCGCGCAGGAAACAGCCCACCCCAGCCCCAGAAAAATAATCTTCCCCTGACAAGTCTCGACTCCCACTTTTCAGGGAAGGTGGCGCTTGTCTGTCAGGCTAATCTTTGAAGTTTGCTGCTCATGAAGGTTTTTTTAATAACCAAATAAATGTGGGACCACTCACCCGTTACTGAAAGCGCCTATTCTCACTAAGTTGGTGCTTTGATCTTCTGGCTAAAGGAGTATTATTAGCTGGGTGCTTCCATAGAATTCCATAAACAACGTCTGAGCTGGCTTCATATCTAGAGCCATCAGGAGATTTTCCTCAATTTTACAGGTATTTTACATGTTGGCAACCCCAATGGGATGACAACTGGGGTCCTGAGGTGTTTCTTTGCGTGGTGGGCACGGCAAACACACGGCAAACACACTGCAGCAGTGCATGCTCCCCGACCTAACCTGACCGTACTAGGTATTAGCTTTTTAGAGTATTTGACATTTACAATACCATCAAAATAGGAGGCAGGGGCTGACTCAGTCTCTGTACTCATGACTGGAAGATCAGTGGTTTGAGCCCCATGTTCAGCGGAACAGTTACATGTTTGTGGGCCCCTGAACAAGGCCCTTAACTCCTAGGGGACCACATGTTTCAATTCAATTCAATTCAGTTTATTTTTATATAGCGCCCTTCACAACAGGGTTGTCCCAGGGCGCTTTACATGGG
>JAODKM010000046.1:2399501-2413172 GCA_026780845.1 Petrocephalus sullivani | reverse complement strand
ATAACATCCACATAGTGCACTGATGCCGGATGGGGGTGGGGGGTGGGGGGACAGGGGGGGCGGATCAACAAAGCTGTCTGCTCGACTCTTTCATCCCAGGGAGCTGAATTCCTCCATCCCTCCTGTGAGCAGAACTGCCGTCCAGATAAGGCAAGGCTCTCAGGCGAGCGTCGGAGCTCCACATCCTCGCCGAAGGATCCCGCTTGCTCTCTGTCCCGTCGGAGCAGACATGGCACGCTATTGCCTGTGTCTTCCCGTGGTCCTGCACCACATCTAACAGCGGCGGTCAAAAGAGCGGCGCATTCAGATGGGGCGTCTGCAGACGATGAAGCTCCCGCTGACTCTCCCTTATTGCCTTCCTCTGCAAGTCCGGACGGGAGCCCAGATGTAAAGTTTTGTCTTGAGTGTAAAAGGGAGGGAATTCCGAGCAGATCTCTTGGCAGGCCGGGCCCGTTTCCCGCCCTCTCCGGCTTTCTTCTGGACTCGGCTGTCCGCTGTGAAGCATGCAGACACACATACACACTAGCGCGCGGAAGAATGGAGCTGGGAGGAGCCTGAAGTGGGTGTGAAAGTGCCAGGAAGGCGGGGGGCGGGAGCTTCAGGGCTGCTGTGGCCACTAGTTTAATTTGCTTCATTTAAAAACACTTAAAAGGCTCTCCCCTCCAAAAAGACGTCTACTTTCCTCCATAAAACATGTCAAGTCGATTAAACCTTCAGACTCCTGTTATCCCAGAGAGCCCCTGCCCATTGCCAATCTCCAGACTGGATCATGGTGGTCCTGAAGCTGAAACTGGAGACCAGCATGTGGCCGAAATGGAAATGGATGCGGGGGCTTGCTGAAGGAAGAGGCTCCCTAACAGCATACCTTTAACATGCTTGTCTGACCCTGGCCCCCAGCACAAGAGCCTAAAATCCTTCTTTTATTTTAGACAATATGCCTAATAATCCTTCCGAGAATGACCGGCCCATTCCTTCCTTTACCTTCCTTTAGCCCCTAGGCTGCCTGTTCTGTTACACGTCGCTCTTCAGGAAAATCACCGATTTAATGTGTTGCCTGGTTGTGTCTACAATTTGTGAGCCGTTTTCCCCTGTGATTGCACATGTGGGAGTAAGAAAGAGTCCATCAGCCCTGAAGGGTTGACTTTCCAGTTGTGTTTATTTACAATACTTCGCCTCTGAGATCAATAAAGTTTTCTCATGATTCTTTCAATCGCTGTACCTATAATGTCCTGGCAAAATACACATCCCCGGAAGCCCGATTATGCCGACCTAACCCATCATTTCTCCCAGATAACACTATTCTGCTATTAAATTACTAGTTTGCCCTCCAGAGAACATCAGAACGAAGTAGATTATAGTAGATTACATGAAGCGGGGCTTCAGGGACATAAACACCAGGCAGTATGGCTGTTTCCATACTAGAAGTAGTTTTACTTACAATATATATGGAATTTCTGCTTTAACGACACGAAAGCCGATGGCAGAACGTGGGGAGTAGAGTGACCTTAGAATCGATTCTGGATCCATAATCATAAGAGGAAGATGCAAATGGTGGCACAGAGCTGCAAGGCTGTGTCAGTCCTTTTCCTGGGGTGGACGGGCGGGGATCTGCAGAATCACCACTGATGAAAATGGGGGGGGCACTTTCAGACATTTGGGCAAAAGGGGCAGCTGCTCAGGCACTCAACCCCCTCACCCCCTCCCAAACTCCTCAGCTAATCTACAATGAATGTAAATGAAGAATTGACGAGTAGTCTAACAATGTAAAAAGGCGGCGATTAGGAGTCCTTGTTTAGTATTCGGACAGCCAGAGGGTGGGAGCTTGCGCTGAGTCTTTCGGGGGTTGGCCAAGATAGTTGGGACATGATTTCACCTTAAGAAGGCCACCCCTAATGGCCAAACAAGGAAGGAGGAAATGAGGAACTGGGCAAGTGGCAGCGTTTTCCTGTAAGCCGTAGGAAGTGGTCCGACTGACCTTCAAGCAAAGCAATCAGCATCTTATGTAGCTGCCACCCCAAACGTACCATGGAATTAACCCCCTTCAGATGGCGGGAGCCGTGCATCTCTCAGGACTTCTGAACACGTTTCTCGCAGCTAGATATACCTGCGAGATATCAAATATAAGAAATGTCACATGTAGCACCAACACTGCCTATTAGCGCAATATTTTCTTTATTATGCTGCCTCATATTTATTGTGAGACGACATCACACGGAGGGGGATACCTATATCAGACCATGTTAACTGAACACCAATTTCTTGTAATTTTTATACTGTTTACATTTGTATTCTTTACACTCCTTTTATATTCAATTTTATATTACTTATTAATATTCTGTTCTCTGTTTATATTGTTTATTTTATATTCTGTTAATCTTTTTTGTATTTTTATTCATCCTGACTTTCAGTGACCATTCATTCATTCATTTATATTTAAGTACCACCATGGCAATTAAGCAGGAATCAATCCTCAATGCTTGTTTAAAACTTTTTATATATTTTTATAATTTCTTATATCTGCTTGACTTTCAGTCAGCTGTTAATTTGTGGCTGTAGTGTTAAAGAAGAAAAGGAAGACATAATCATGCGAGGCCAGCGTCTGGGAAAAACGCCGCAGGCTATGCTCAGGCAGCTCTGTGGCATTTTAACAATCTGTTCATTTTTTTCCCCGTTTTTGGCTGAAGCTGAGAATAAGCTCTCGGCCTAAATCCGACTTCACAACAAGAGGCTTTCCCAGCGCATTGGCCTGGATGGACGTGAGAGGCTCCGAGGGAGAGAGAGATGTGGTCTATGGGCCCCTGATAAGTATGGGTGACTGCAGCACCAGCTTGCCAAAACACACTAAGGCCTACCAAGTCCCTCTGAGAACTCGGTACCCAACAAAAACATCTCATATTATCAGTGGCTTGTGAAGCCCAAGTGGCCAACATGCTCATGACAGCCATTACTCTGCCAAAACCCCAACAACATTTACCATCCTGGTACCCTACTGACAAGGTGCAAGAAGAGTTTTGTTTCTGTATTAATGCTATACAGGTGGCACTTTGTTCATGTTTGGCTCAAGCTGCCTTGGAGAGCAAACAAAACCCCTGCTTCTAACTATATTAAAACTTCACCTATGAATTTTACTTGCAATCCTAGACTTTGATTTTTTATTTCATTAGTCCCTGGCAGGTTTTTGTCTTTAGATGACACACCTCATTCAGATCTTTCAAAAAAACACCCAACAGCCACTTTAAAAATCTGTTCCACTTCCCTGGGTAAGAGCTAAAGCTATGTACCTTTAGTAATAAGGTTGGCTGAAACAGGAAAAGGCTGGCCCCAAAGATAAATAACATAAATAGCTTGATAGATTGACTGCAGGTGTGGGTGATTACAGATTGCAACTGCCTGGAGGTAGGTGTGGCCATGGAGAATTACCTCACCTGTGGCAGGTAACTTGCGAAAGGGATCCCGGACCGGATGGGACAAAGTGAAACAGCTGTGCTTTACAAAAGCTCAATGCGTACGGCTAAAATCTCACGGAAATATAAGAGTTTGTCAACAGGACATCTAGCGTAAAAGTACATGTGAATTACTTTCTTTGACACAGCACAAGGGTTTGCAAGACCTTTAAAATATTGCCAGCAATTACAGTTATACATAATCTTCATTATAATCATATACATCTCTACAGTACAGCGATGTATATGATTATAATATATAATCACATACATAAAAGCACATCCAATGACCTTCAATATCACTCTTCGAGAATGGGGTACAGTGATATTTATTAGTGTAAACACAAATATTTAATTAATCTTAACATAACAAAAAATTACTGTGATGGAGGCATTGATACAGGGGCCCATCAACCCAGACGATTCGACTAAAAGTCGTTTTTCTAAATGCTAAAGCTGTAATGTTTGCCTGGAATGAAACATGCCAGCTGTCTGTATGCTAGAGAAAACAAAAATGGGGTCAACAATGTCATTCCAGAAGCATCAGGACCTGCCGTGGTTTGCCTTATAAAAGCACAGTTACATTGTGCTTCATACTGCCCCCTAGAGTTATAACTAGTGATCTGCATTTACAACAATATTTGGCCCAAAATAAAGTTTAATTTGCAAAGCATAAAATGAAAAAAGGTCATAAGTAAAGTCACAAGTTAAACGTTGTATTTCCAGGGTGTTTTTTGAAAACATTTTTATTGACAGTGTGTTACGTAAATGTGTTATTCGAATACTTCAGGGTGGTTCAGGTTTAGAAGATTTCTGTGCTTTTTATATCTGGGGTGATGCCATTCCTCTTCAGGAAACAAATATGATTGCACAACTTAACCAGAAAGCTTTAAAGGAGAAGTGCAGGGTGGTCAACACTACACAAGGGCCATAAATACCATCCCCGGGAAAGCAGAATGATAACTTTTTGCCTGAGGATTGCATTTATGCAAAGCCATGGACCATTTTACAGCATCAGGTGCTGCAATGAGTAATACTGACCCCAATTCAATGAATATCTCTAAAACACAACATTTTTGAAGTCAGTTTATTTCTCAAGGATAGTTACATCTTAAGTCTCATTCTCAAGTCTACAGTTTACAAAAACAAAATGTTTTACACTAAAAACTAATGCAACCAGTACAGGCAAAAAAGTTAAGCTATTTTATGACTCTAGATTGTTAGATAGATAGATAGATAGATAGATAATAGACAGACAGCCTGATGTGACATTGATTCTAAGAGGAAAAAAATGAAAGGTAGTAAGAACATTCTGGAAAAAAGGAAACGGCGTGAGAAGTGAAGGCCGCTAGAGCAGTTCGGCAGCACCTCGTAAAAGGCCGTGTTTCACACAGCAAAGATTGTTGAAGGCTATTTTATAATAGACAGCATATTGTCTCATTATGAGATTCTTGCCCATTTATTGTTAGTTGTTACAACAAGTACACTATGGCCCAGATATCTGGCATCTGTTATTTATTTGTTAACAGGTATGTTTAAAATGGGCTAAACATGCAAATGTGTTGATGGGAGTCTCAAATCATAAATACTGTATACGAAAGCTGTCAGCCCAAAGCAAGTAAGACTGGAAGTTCATGCACATAGAAATGTAATGCTGATGTTTTGCCTTGAGAGAGAATATCACACACATACTACATGCTACACAGAGCAGAATATGGCTGTATATAAACAAAGCAGCCTAAGTTTTTGGCTACATATCACAAGACAGCACTGTGGTCTGAGGATAAGGTCTAATAGGACGATGGGTTCCTGATGCCCAACCCCATACCTAGATTTAGTTTTCTTGTATCTTTTCTCACATCCCAAAATGGGCGACTTTTGTTTTCCACCCAGTTTGTTATCTCCACTCTCATACCTTCCTCACCCTATACCTAACCCTATACCTAACCCTATACCTTCCTCACCCTATACCTAACCCTATACCTAACCCTATACCTTCCTCACCCTATACCTAACCCTATACCTTCCTGCCACCTCTGCATCACATAACTCAAGTGTCTCATGCTTCAAGTCTTTGATTTCATATCATTGTAACAAAGAACAAACAGAAAACAACAATGGCAGTAAAACACTTCCATATTACAGCAGGATAGACATTAAAGTAACTAATGGCAGTGAATTTAATGTTGTGCAATAGAGCCTTTTGGTCTTTTTGGAAACTGTCTGAAAGCTTGAACATGTAACAGTCATAATCAAGTGACCAGCGACCGGCTTGTGTAAGAGATGGTGTTTTTTTCCCTTTTCAGTCCAAGTTTGAGCATCTCTACGAAATGCAGCATGTTTTGAATTAATCGTGGGCTGAGGCAAAGGGGGTCACCTTGACGACATTGATGAACAGAGACGCCCAGGCCGATGACACACCAGGGAGGCGGAACTTTCAGCAGAACTGGTAGTTGTTGGCTGTCATGAGAGGCTGATCTTCATGTGGAAGGTTACGTGATGGGTCATGGGGATCCATGCAGCACTCTGGATAGTCACCTGACGTAGGCTGCTGGCCCAGCATGGCGCTCCGATCATTACGGTAGATTGGCTGTGGAGGGAGATGACTGCTTAGGATACCAGCCTGCTCTTAGCAAAACGACAGTATCAAAATAATACTTAAGAAGCTATAGACATAAAGGATATATCTGTTTCTTTATTCTGTATGTGAATAAATGTGCTTGCCTGCAGTGTCTGGTCATAGAGCAGCTTCTCGATTAGCTGGACGATGTCATGGAAAGTAGGTCGACTGTCGGGGTCCATGTTCCAGCACATTTTTATGATTGTATATCTGAGGGAGAGACCCGTTTGATATAACCTTAAAACATGCTCTGTCTTGAGGTCTCCTTAATCCACCTTTCAATTGTCTATAGAAGAGGCTGTCATGTAAATGCCCTACTTTTTTAACCCCCACAACTCATTACATCCTAAGCGGACATAGTACAAAGCTGTGTAACTTACATCTCCTGAGGGGCAAACTCTGGCTGGGTCATCTGGTAACCGTCTCTAATCTTCTCATAGAATTTGGTGTCTACTGGAATTCCCGGATATGGGTTGTTACCTGAAAAAACAGAGTCATTGATAATACACATACTCTCTATAACATTTATAATCTTATAACCAGTGGTGGGCACAGCTATCCGAAAAGTTAGCTTCAGTCCGCTAACTCCAAAGTTTAATTCGATAACACTAAAATAATAAACCACTAGAAAATGTTGTGGAAGTCAATGTGAATTACTAACCACTAGCTTTTATTATATGAATGTAGCTTTGGTTTGGTTTTTGGCTCCAAAACCCTTAAAAACATACCTGGAGAACTAAACTTTTAACCTTAATTAACACTGAAGTCCCATCTTTCAGACTAGAGCGATTACCAAGAGATATTTCGATATTCTTTCCCAGTTGGGTATTGTTGGATTCTGAGTCTCCAGAATAAATCTCTATTGAAATTTTCTTTCTATTATCTTCCATTTCTGAGATATAGGTGTTTTTGTCAGAGAAGCCCTATTTCACAACTTGCCTATGCTGATATTTTGCCCTCAGTGAAGTCGCTTGGGGACTACAAACACAGTGCCATTTATCGGGTTTATTATTTTTATTATTATTATATTATTATTTATTATTATTATTTTATCGGGAATTAGGATTGGGGGGGTCAGTCTATCTGGCAGCCAACAGCGTGTCACATAGACTATTGCGACATGCTCACAACAGGCAGGAACAGATATGTGTGATTTTAGGGTTTACAAATGTTTTTGGCCTCTAAACTTCATTCATTTTACCTGCGAAAAATGTTGGCTGAAATACAGTGAGCGGCACTAAATTTAGCGAAAGCTACTTTCAAAGTTAGCATAAATGCTAATCCGCTAACAGAAAAAATTTGCTTCGCTAATTAGCAGTTAGCAGATTAGCGGAACCCTGCCCACCACTGTTTATAATCTACATGGGGAGGCTCGGTCAGTTAAGACTCTGTGATACAATAAAAAATATATATATATATATTTCAGTGCTTCATTAATTATATACTAGGGGTGTAACAATGCACCGCGGCACAAAATTTTAGAAATTGCTTACATTAAAATTTCGTTTTATTCAGTCTTCAAAATGTAATATAATTCTGAGTTTTAAAAATATGTGTTGCGGATGCAAGTGAACAAAACAAAAAGTCTGTTCTAGTTGACTCTCATTAGCCGTCTCACCCAGTGAGAATATCTCCCACAGCAGGACGCCATAGGACCAGACATCACTTTGCATGGTATACACGCAGTCAAAGATGCTCTCTGGCGCCATCCACTTAACGGGCAGGCGGGCCTGTGCAAAGGCGCAGCAGCAAATTATATTATAATACACAATACATACAGTACATTCAAATGGAATTTCATACAATAGCTAGCATATTTCTCCTATTCTACCACAGCTTAGTGCTGACTGTTAAAAATTAAACGTTAATATGAATGTTTACTGCTATAAAGAATTATAAGAATAATATGTCAGAAAGTCGCAAGAATTTTTCAGCTAAATTAAATTAAATGTGGTTATTCAGAATGCACTTATTATTCCACACCAGCAAGTACTGATATAAGGAGACCTAATGATTGGGAAAGTTGCCTGAGGTAATGCTATGTGGCTAATTGAAGTGCTTCTGATTGCTTTCACACTCTACACTCTTGTAACACAGTTCATGATCTGCAATATCTTTGTGCCAAGAGGTGTATGAGAAACACTGTAACACAAGCAGGCTGTATTACATACGTATGAAGATACAATATGAAGTGAGTAATATCAAGAGGATGTAAAATGAGTTTTGCGAAGGCCAGCAGATGACAGAAATGTTTAGTAACTCATAAATGCATAAAAAATATGTACAGTGCTTGCTTTGAGGACACCAATCATGTTTATGGCAGCCTCTCACGTGATATCGCGGAGTGACCTTTGTATCTTATCTTTTTCATATCTTTCTGCTTCGCCTTCGCTCACCAAGGGGACCAAGAGGTTTTACATGGTTTTTCCAGACAGCGGGGGACCTGTGTCCCTAACCCCCTGCAATGTGGATGGGACATTTCTCTCGACTGAACTGTTTGCTTACGTTTCCTTTGACAACGTAATTGGAGTCATTCATAATGTCCCGGGCCAGGCCGAAGTCGCAGATCTTAGCCACTCGGGAACCTGTCAGGAGCACGTTCCTTGCGGCTACGTCTCTGTGGATGCACTGTGAGGATTAGGCAGGAAGCAGTGGCCATTTTGATTAGATTACAGAGTGATCGACAGACACAGCTCTCAATGTATAGAATTACTGTTACATCGTTTGCAAAAATAACTCCTTCATCGGAGATTAACAGAATGCACAGATGAGGTATGGGCGACTTTAGTACATTTTTCGATGAAAGGAATTCCAGCCCTTGGGCCACCTGGTAGGAGATCCTCAACAGATCATCCATGTCCAGCGGCCAGCTGTCTATCTCTTCATCCTCACATGAGGAACCTGGAAGAGCCACAAGGGAATGAGACTCTGCTACCAGAATTATATCCCTCACACCATGGGAAGATGCAGCTGAGCTCTACTGTGTTTTTAAGGTATCAAGAAGCAATTTACCTTGAGAAGATCCTGTTGACATCAGTTCCGGCCTCTGATTATAAGCAGAACGTATGGAGCAGATTCCGCTGTCACTGATGTGATATGACAGGTAAAAGGTACCTATTTGATTAAATGCCACTTGGATGACTCACATAAGATATATTAAGCCTGTTCTGTGACATCCATCTTCTGCAAACATTTGTCCTATTCTGTGTCGCAGGGGGTCTGGAACCTCCTGGAGGCTACATGTATAAGGCAGGGGACACGCACCCACATTTACTCACACATATACACCTACAAGCAACTTGGTAACTCCAATTAGCCTCAGCATTGTGTTGTTTTTGTTGTTGTTGTTGGATTAAACCCCACAACAACACGGGGAGAACATGCAAACTCCAGACACATGGAGCCATGGTGGAGACTCAGACCCAGCTCCCATAGGTGTGAGAGAGCAGTGCTAACAGCCACACCACCGTGTGGCCTCCATCTGCGACATATTTACATTTCACATTTCCAAGGTATAATAAACAATAATCTTTTTCTTCTCTATCAGCACCACAACAGTTAAAATGAAGCCCATCAGACTGAGTACTATTGACTGCGTGACGGTTTCCCCACCTCTGGGTTGATATCCTTTTAGGGTACATGTTCTTGTAGTCCCGGACGTCCTCTTGCAAGCTCAGGACAAAATTCAGGAAGGTGTCAGCCTTGTTTCGTAGGAAGTTCTGAAGGTCTCCGTGACAGCAATACTCAGTGATAACCAGTATCGGGCCTAATTGCAAACAGAGTGTTAGCAAGTGTGTGTATTGCGAAAGGAGACTGTAATGGTGAAGTTCACTGTTTTCTTACAGGGCAATTCCAGCAATATGGATGCAATATTTATACTTATATTGGCAAACAGAATGTCTCAGAACTCGGGCAAGCTTAGTATCAAAGAAACAATTTGCATAGCTTTCTGTGTAACCCCTTGGGTTGAATATAGACAAATCCTCAAAATTCACATATTAATTTACATGTTATAAATACATTGCCTTTTGGATGTAACATCAAATGGACCTTTGCATGGAATTACCAAACAAAATAATTTCATGTTAAGTCAATGTCACGATTGCTAGTTCCAATTAATTCAATTCAAATCATTTACATAGTGCATTTTCATAATACTACATTCTCTCAAAGGGCACTAAATTATCCTGCCCAAAGCCCCTAGTGGGCAAGCCAGAGGCGACAGTGGCGAGGAAAAATCCCCTAGACAGAAGAAACCTTGGGAGGAACCAGACAGTGTAGCAGAAGAATAAAGTTGTTGTTCGTAATTGTATTTGCCTTTTAAATTACTTGTTAGTATTAGTTTTTTGAGGGCTGAGGCATACTCCACTGTTTGATAGACATTTGATTGGCAAATGTACATAAAATGTAAGCCTTTTCACTGAATGGAAAGCTTTCTGTCTGGGCTACCTCCATGGGTACAGGCTCCCAGCAGGTTGACGATGTACTCGTGCTTTCCCAGATGGCTTAAGATCTTCAGCTCAGACATCAGAGCTTCCTTCTCATCAGAGCGAGCGCTCGCTGCAGGGGACACGTCCTCGTTATCCATGGGAATGACGCAAACACCATTCAGCCTTAACACTGCACCTCCATGTGTAGCAAAGACTCACATTTGAGCATCTTAACCGCAACCCGCACAATGGTATCCTCCTTCCCCAGGCCGTAAGCAGTCGCCTCCACCACCTTCCCAAATGCTCCTGCACCCAAGACTTTCCCTGGAACGAAGACAGACCAGGCCAAGACTTCACAAGACATCATCTTCATACATCCACTATAATTCGCTATAATGTACAATGAAGTAACAAACTCTTGCTTTATGCATTAAGTAACCACTAACTAAGTGTTAGTTATGTACTGATCCCATGTTTGTTCATCGTTCGTCATGACAGTTCATGTATTTCATATATTTACTATATTTGTTCCTGATTTGTATTTGAGTAGTTACTAAGTTACTTGTGCCCCCTCAAGTAACCATTTTGCTATTTCACTTTATCTCAGTTTTTAAAAGTAATTTTATGCATCAGCATGTACTACCATCTACACTTATGATATTTTAAGAATTACTTAAAAATAGCTTGTCAAAGGGTTGTGATGGTCTCAGCACATTCGTATTTCAGTGACATAAGAAGGAATCCTACCTAGTTCCAACTTGTCCCGAGGAAACTCTAAATGGTCATTATATGGAAGCTGGGTAGGATCAATAAAGCTCGTGCTATCACAGGCCTCGATAATCTTCCATCGGATTTCATATCTGGGTTTCTGGAGATCAAAACATGAATGCCACATTGACCCTGGACGTGCGGAATTCTGAATTTCTTAGCAGCACAAATGCAACAGTAGTAAATTACAGATGGGAGATGGAGATGAAACGGTAGAAGGTCTGTCTTACCTGTTTATACTTATAGAACAAGATTATCAGCAGCAACAGGAAGAAACTGGCCAACCCAACTGTTCCAGATAGGATGGGTATGAACATCTTAGACCAGGCTTTACAGGAAGACATGAGATATAAAAACAGATATCTCAGTTAGCATGGCAGGCTACCTGCACAATTCTGAGTGTCCAGCTGATTCTAGTTCAGTGTTAGTGCCAGAACAGGGGCCGCGGGTGGGGAGCACTGGTGTCACTGCCATAAGTGGGGGGGGGGGGGGGCAGCGCCTGTGCCCAAGCTACTACCACTGATTCTAACCCTAGCCCACCCCCTTTAACGATTGCGGAGATTTATAATCATATCAGGCATAATATTAGTAAATTGTTATATAACGTCTACACTTATAATATATAACTCTATGTTGCCAGGTCGCATTAGGGTTTTAAGTGGAATCTAACCTGTGTTTGGAAATGGGCCGTCCATGGTGAACATGTCGCTGCTTTCTCCAACCACGTTAGAGGCCACACACTCAAAGGTCATCTTCTGGGAGAGCTCACTCAAACTGAGCATGCTCCTGGCTTCCAATGGCCCATAGTCCTTTCTCCGCACCATCACCGTCTGTGTGGACGACGGCTCCACGGGCTTCGTATCATTCTGACAGCTCCTGCAGGGCCACCAGAAGTTCGCATGAAGTCCACTTGCAGCGAGGCCAAACATGCAGAAGCAACTTGGTTGTAGCGGTACGGTTAATCCCTGGTACGTACGAATTTCTAATGCCTGGGCACTGGTACCAGACCAGTTTAGGTGCTGGGTATCCAGAGGAAACGCAGGTCAGGGTGCTGTTGTACCTTCTCACACGCGTAACTGGCCTTTCTGCCAAGAACAGACCATCAGAGGTATAGTCAGATATACAGTCACCTGGAAGCCAGGCTATTTGACACAAGACAGCATATGCTACCAGTAACATTCATGTTAAATGTTATTTTACAAGCATCTCATGAATGAGACCCATTATATGTATTGTTATCATTGTGTTGTTGATGTTCTTAAATGATTTTTAAATTGCATTTGTGTTTATGTGTAGCTCCATGGGCCGCCCAAAGGAAATGGTCTTTCAATGTACCATGTACTTGCACATGAATGTGGTGCCAATAAATCACTCTGGAGCCTTGAGTCTAGTTTGGTAGTTAGCTATAACACACACAGCTTACTTAGCAAGCTGAGCTTTTGAAGAAATATGGTTCACACTGCAGCTAATGTCGTTAACTTCATTCTAAAGATGTCCTTCGATGAAAGAGGGCAGAATTTGCATCAGTTTAATATAAAGAGTCACAGGTGCAGGGTGCTCGACTGGTTGGCTGGAACCAAATCCTGATCTGGGTTTTTACTTTCTGGACTATTCCTGCGTATCATCATCACCCTGGGCTGAAAAGAAGCTGGGAATGGTGCGGGTCCCTAATGAAGCCTGCTGCGGTGATGGGTACCAGGGACAGACTTACGGTAGACCTTAATGGTGAAGGTGAGTGATTGGGTGACGTGGGAGTTCATGGCGTAGAGGCTGTACTGGCCTTGCTCGTCGGCAGTCATTCTCCGCAGCCCCAAGGCTTCCTCTGATCTGCAATGATGACATGAATCTCTAGGGGGGCAATACTGTGTCACAAGCTGAAGGGAACAACAAAGATTTCTTTTTCATTTTTTATACTACATGCAAATTATTTCCTATATTTCTTTCTAGGGACGTTTATTTTTTGGTTTCACGCAGAAAAATCAAGATTTCCTCTTTAAAACTTTAGTTCCCTGAACTAAAAAAGACAAGATCAGGCCTCCCTAAGATCCCATTTGGATGGATGAAAATAAATTAATTTCTATTACGAAGGCTACCTGGTCATAATCTGCTTCTCACAGGAGATGTTGCGGGGCCCTGGCGCGGTCCAGAAGCAGTTCTCTGTGGGGGGGTATGCGTGGATTGCCACCCTCAACTGCACGTCCTCCCCCTCAGTCACTGTCAACACTGTGCCATTCAGAGTTTGCTCTGAACGCAGGACAGAGGACAACTGGATGTATGGCTTTTCTGCAGTGGGAATCAGACAAACCGCAGTCTTTACTTTAGGAGCACTTTAACCCGCTTATATCAGTTACCACACACAGCGCCGACACTGGAGAAGCAGTGGCCCTTCTCCGCCAATGACAGCACTGGA
>JAODKM010000046.1:2380372-2399401 GCA_026780845.1 Petrocephalus sullivani | reverse complement strand
AATGGCAGCATGGGAGAAGCAGTGCCCTTCTCCGCCAATGGCAGCATGGGAGAAGCAGTGCCCTTCTCCGCCAATGACAGCACTGGAGAAGCAATGCCTCTTCTCCGCCAATGACAGCACTGGAGAAGCAGTGCCCTTCTCCACCAATGACAGCACTGGAGAAGCAGTGGCCCTTCTCCGCCAATGGCAGCATGGGAGAAGCAGTGCCCTTCTCCGCCAATGGCAGCATGGGAGAAGCAGTGCCCTTCTCCGCCAATGAGCAGGCTGACCAGCAGTACCATGAGCACGACCATGTGGAGCAGGTGGCCAAGGCTGAGGCTGTGTGACCCAACCACGAGGGGGGCGTACTGCACTCTGGAGGAGCACCATTAGCTGCAGACTCAGGTGGCCTGCTGGGAGCGACTGCGTGAGACCTCCCGATCCAGGAAACAGTAGGGGCAGCAGGTTTCTTCTAAGCTGTGAAAGGGGAAGGGTCCGCCAGCCTCCTCGTCTCCTCAGCCTTGCCAGCGCTCCTGAGCTCAGAACCTGAGTGCTCCCCCACTTCACTGGAAATGCACCAGTGGCTGCCACCGGACCTTAGGGACTTGTCTGAGATGTGGAGACTGGGTGTGGTGGTTGGTCGGATGGGCAGTGGGGGGGGGGGATTAGCATGTCCCAGCATGCCTTGCAAGCTATTGTTAATAGTCCCTTGTAGTGTGTTATGTAACACCTTTGCAATAACACAAAACACCAAACGTTTGTGTACGGTGTCCGTTTGGGAGCCAGAGACTACAATTGCAATTAATAGCAAAATGGAAAGAACAGAACAGTCAGCAAAAAAAAATGACACAAAATGTCTGTGTGGACGATATATGCAGGAATGTTAAACATTCCAAGCAGCACTTTTGTCATGAAACCAGTAAATTTGCATATTTTTTTACAGATTTATGCCAGCGTCCAAACTTTCTCTGAGTGTGTATATATATATACACACACATATGTACAGTAAAAATCTGAGTGTCAGAGATAAGTCGATATTGAGAGCGTACTCGAAGCCTGTAGCTACTCACCTACAACCTGAAGGAACGCAGTGGACTGAGCACTTCCAACTTTGTTGGTGGCTCTACAGGTGAAGTTCCCTGTGTCAGACATGGATACTGCTGTAATGTTCAGGACTGTGTTGACTCTTGTTCCCTCAACATCCAAGTCCATTTCACGCGTTTCCGTTACCTGAAAATATCACAACATTATGCCCAGATAAGCATCTATGAGACATAAAAAGCTGTGGATTAATAAGCACAGGAGTTAAGAGTCGTTTCAGCATTTGTATCTCATGCTAGACATTTCAGGTTGGGTTTGTGATCCAGGGGCACTCACAGTTTTGAAGCTGTGATCCCATCTGACAAGGTAGCGGGAGTCGGGATTGCGCGTGCAGCACGTGATCTGCAGACTTTCTCCAACGATGCGCACATACTGATCCATCCCCAGGGATACGCTTGGCGGGGCTCGTATCACTATAAGAAATATGCACGTATCATGTTTTACTAGGGTACACTATCTGTGGCAATGGTTTGGTCGCACATTCTGGGACACAGATGGACAGAGAACTGTTGCTCACTTGGAAAGACTTCAAGCGAGAATGTCCTGGAGAAGCCCTCGATCCCGTCAAGCTGCGCAATGCAAACATAGTCTGCGCTGTGGCTGGGGTGAAGGTTCAGGATTTCGATGCCTCTGCTGGGGTCAGCGATGTAGGTCATGCCTGGAGGGGCGGAACTGCCGTTCTGCATACGGAGCGAGAAACCAGTAGCCCCGGGGGCCTTCAGTGGGCACTCCAAAAGGCAGCTCTCCTCCTCCTTCTTGTCCAATCTCACTGGATCGCCCGGGTCAAAAAGATGGTTTGGATCTACAAAGACAGGAAGGAGCTATTAGTTAAATAGTTAAAGTTACGTTAACTATTTTTCGCAAATAGCCATATCTTGGTGTCATTTACAATGAATTTACGATGAAATCCATGATTTAATGTCAAAGGCATCATTTTAAAAGAATATTTTAATTAGTAAAAGTTGATTGACAGCGTTTTATGTAAACTGAGCACACGCAGGCCTCATATAGTTTAAAGTTAACGCTACACAGAGCGAATGTCTCGGCAAAATAAATTGTGCGGCGTAAGCAAGACGGTGGATGCCATTTTGCAATGGAGAGGGGTTGTTTTTATATTCCTCTCGAAACTGCGGAATCAGATGAGAAGGAGACGAACCGTATGACCCCGATCTTCTGGCCGGAAACATCTCCCCATATAGCAGCGTGCAGAAGCAGTCGGGCGAGAGCATGAACGGATCTGGCATGGCATCACCACTCTAAGGAACTGCCCCCACACAAGCAGTGCGTCTGGCTAGCGGTAGCCTGGCTAAATGTTTGATAACAACGTAGGTCTGTTTCAATATTAATGATGCTATACTCATATTTGACATATGCAAGTGTCAATGGGATATCCCAAGTTTGGGATTTATAGTATCGTTAGTGAAAGAAAAGTTATAATGGGCATAATATATATAGTATATAATACTATCATAATATTAAATATTGCCTTTAATGCATAAGAAAACTCCATCTTTGTTCATATTCATTTGCTTTATTTTTATTACTTTATTACTGAAACCTGTGATAACAGTTATAGTTTATAGAGGTAACATATGGGAATTATATAAGAAATGCATGGAACGTTAGCTGCCAGGAATATAATTTTAGCTAAATAAGACAGGGGTAAAGTAATTAAAGCAGTCAGAAAACAATCATGACATGATTCCCAATAATATATATATATGTTTTTTTTAGGTTTTTTTTTGTTTTTGCATCAACAGCCAACGTGCCAGAAGATTACTCTGTGCAGCGTTTAACGTTATACGGAAAGACAGGTTTAACGTCTAGAGGGCGTGTTCTGTAGCTGGGGGGGAGGTTGTCTCATGCCGCAGGCCGGGCTTGTTTTTCAGCGGGTGGCCGCTTGCCCAAGTCTTGCAGCTGGGTCGCGATCCGAGACACCTGCTGCAGCAGGGCCTGGTGGTTCTCCAGCAGGAGGCTCTGGTGCCGGGCCAGATTCTGAAGGTTCATCAGCTGCTGGCCACCCTGGTCCTTCATGGCGCGCAGGATTTTGATGACCTCGGCCTGGCCGCTGGTGGACTCCCGCTGCCCTACGATCAGCTCGGAGAGCTTGTCCACCAGCGCGTCTGTACTGCAGCACGCATGCGGCACGTTCACCAGAGGCTGCGGCTCGTCTTTCGAGTTACCGGCTTGGGCGTCGGGAAGGTCAGACGACGGCTCTGGTGCCGCCAGGTCCGCTTCCTCAACTTTATCATTAGCTAGAAAGGGTGTAAACACACAGTTACTCTGCAATAAGTCCAGCACACTCCCCTCACTCTCTATAAAGCAACGTAAAGCAAATATTCTTTGTATTCATTAGTCGTTTATGTATTATCATCATGCAACCAAGTTTGATAACAATTACTACGTTACTCTCCATCGCTAAACAGTAAATGAGAATGTTTAAAAGGTCTTTGTTTTTCTTCCCCAGGAATCTTGTGCATTTTGGATCTACAAGAAAAGGAGAGTATATATTGAAAATAGTGTATTGATTTTTAATGAAATGTCAATGTTTATCAGCAACTGGATTAACACAGGGGAATTATCCACTTACTTGAAATTCTAGCGGGTGACGTAATATGCAAAATGATCCCTTCGCCGAAATAAACGTTTCTTCTCGTTCAGTCTGCGGCGAGGTACTTTCCTCAGAAGCCTAAATAATAAGATTGACCCCGACGCTTCTCAAGCACCGTTTATGTGGAAGCATTGCATGCTGGGAATGGCACCGCGGAACGAGTAAAGGCCGCGAGCGAAGAGGTCAGCGGCGAGTTTTGAGCTGGGAAAACGGGAAGCGAAAGCACCTGATCTGAGACCTGTAAAGTGAGTGTTTGAGTCAGGGGGCCCAGCCGCCCATGGCTCCAGGAAACACATTGAGCTTCCAGTACTAACTAAAGCTTGATGGCAGAGGGGCCCTCAGCGTCTGTTTCCCACTTCCTGCTACAGTTCTGCTTTCACTGAGGAAGGGTGCCCAGGAGTGACGCTGCCCTGGCCGTGATGTGCCTCCTTATCGCTAAATCGATACCACACGCTACAAATACGATGGGGAAAAAAACGGCAGGGAAAAAAGGGGGAAAAGCCCGATTTCTATAGGCATTATTTAAGGAAATGCGATATATTAAATGACAACAACATTTTCAAATTTAATTTATTTATCGTCACCTTCATCTTGAGCTATCCTAATGAAATGTTATTATACAACATAAATCTGAGTAAATCGAAGTTGTGATATGTCTGGGGGAGACAGAAGCAACCTCGTACTTGTTGTAGTCTTATTTTCACCTGCATCTTTTTTCATTTAACCGGTGGCTTGATGATGTGGGGGAATTGTACGTCCATCCCACTCTTTTTCACCATTTGAAGATAAATCTCTGGTTATGGAGAGTTTAATTTACAGCTGTTAATGACAGGTAGAAGTGCACCCATAAATTTTTGAAAATTATAGCCACAAACATGTAAATTATAGTGAGACCCCTGCACCACCCTGATTTACGCCCACATGAGGCTGCTCTCTGTAATTGTATGGAATACCTCAGGACAGAGGCATTTCAAAGAGGAATACAAAGATGCAATGAAAGACAAGACTGCACATCTAGCGGAGAAGAGTGTCATAAGAATTATTTATCTGATTTGAAGAATTTGCCGGTCCGACTTTGGTTTTGCGAAACTTATGTCAAGTCATTTTAATTCAGCTTCGTCAGTTTCCTATTTACTCTTATCACGTTTACAAGATTTTTGCAATGTAGCAATGTGTGTCTCCATACTCCATTGTGATTGGCATGGTCATTGCAATGAAGAAGCAAATGGATCGTAGACCGACATGTCACCTTACCTTGGACTGCACAGTGCAGCAGGCCCATGATTAACACAGTGTAGAACATCCTGGTGGCAGGAACAGCGTGTGAAGTGGCGACCTTCTCTGGTTGCGTGCTGAAATGGAACTGAGGATCACAATGTGTCACTACTCAGCTTTGTTCCACCTAAACTTCTCCTTTTGCTTGCAGCTAACCACAATTACCAGGCAGTGCAGGACCACCAAGAAGCATCAAGATAAAACACCTTAAAGAAGTGCTGTTTTATTATGGAGTATATTTATGTGGCTTCACACCCAGACAGACGCCACAAAGATGGATCCCTTAAAGGTTATGAATGAATTTCCCAAACAATATTCCTCAGAAGACATTAACATATTTTAATTACTAGGTTGCATTAATGGGAATGCTTTAAAAATCCATTCTAGATACACAATTTTTTATAAAAAAAAAAAAGTTGCATCCCTAACCACTACACCACCCGCTTGTCCTGGTATGTTCAGCCTCAAGTGCTAGTGGGACCTGTTTTGGCTGATCGATGCCTCATCAAGTTACTTAACCAAATTAACTAATACATTTAGCTGGTGGTGAACTTTAAGGAATACTTGGAATTGTTGGGCTGCCATAAGCAGGGGAAAGTCAGGACCATTTGAAGGGGCCCTAAAAAATTCGAAGTGTACTTAGGTTGCTCTGGGTTGGGGGCCCAATAAGGTCTGCTTTCATGGGGCCCAGAATCTCTGGCAGTGCCCCTGGGAACTGAAGTAGTGCTTTTTTATTTTTATGAGCAAATATACAATTAATACCCAAATAAATAGCTTTAAACATTTCCTTTGACTGCCTAAGACAGTACATTATAGTGTCAATAGATAATGTGGTCAATTACATGAGTAGTCAGAATAAACATCTAAAACACTACTAGGTCCAGTGTCTCAGCTGTCCTGTGACGATCGCCTCCCATTCAGCTTGAATCTATCCTAAGGCCCTATCCACATTTCTCACTGTATAAATCCGTAACCACTGTCATCAAGCAGGATTTGGCACAGTAGCTAATTTCAGAAGAGGCTTCCAGCCATTAAAAAGCCCACTTCCAGTTAGTTGTGGAAAAAGAAGTCAGCCAGCTTTCGGATAACCTGCTCCAGGTGAGGCAGGTGAGTATAAATCATTGGCATGCCTTAAACATCCAAGCATTGATTCACTGTAGAGCTGTAAAGACTCTAAGAGCAAGTGGGTGCTTTGAAGAAAGCAAAAGGCATTCACATGTACCCGTGTTGTCCTGGGGGCACTGGGGACGTATGGATCAATGTGAGAACATCTGGGATGTGACACTGGTTAACAATGTCATGGTGACAGGTATGTCATGGTGACAGACAGGGAAGCAGAACAAACTCTACATATATCACAGTCGTATTTATTTCATGCACAGATAAATAGAGTTACAATACTTTAAATCAGAAAATGGACACCTTCAACTTTCAAGCTCTGTTTGTCTCCAGAGACTACAGGGGGTATAAATACCTGCAAAACAGTGAACAATAGACAGTAAAAATAGAGAGCAGTATATGAGCAGTTACAGAAGAATGCACCACGAAAATGTTGTGCAGTAAGAAAGTGTCGGAGGGTGACTCGTTAGCTATGGGTTCCTCACCCAGGATACAAGCAGCCCGAGGGTAGAGCCTTTTCCCAGTTTTTTTTTGTTTTTTTCCTTTCAAATCGTAATGAACTCTCCTGTTTCCCCACTGTTTCCTGGTTATATTTGTATATAATACTGTACTCCAATGCTTATATAGGTTACTGAAGACCTATAAATGGTAAGCTAAAGACACCACAAGGACGAGGGATCTGAGCCTCATGGGACTGAGAGATCGTCTCTGAGCAGAGGTCTTGACCTTGGACACTCATTAGGATTTTTTCTTGGTTACACTACAGACTGCATGGAAACCGTCTTTCTTCTTGGTTAAAGGCTCTGGCAAATCATTTCTATTGTTCTTTTTTGATAATTTGAAAAATCTGCCTCTGTCTGCCTGTGAATAATTATCATTCCTGCCATGTCTTGGCAAATTAGGAATTCATGTTCATTGTGCTAAAAGGTACGCTTTGAGAGGGAGGAGGTCATATGTTTATTGTTGAGTTTGTTTTTTTGGCCTGGGGTCTGTGGTGGATCCAGGAACGCAACATCGTCCTTGCACAGTGAATGAATAACAGCCGTCGTGATTCTCTCATCTGAACATGATCAGTGTTCGGCCTTGCACTGGCATCACACGTAGGTGTGTCATGGTAGTGTGCTCAGGCTACAGCGGGGCCTGGGGGCTTGGAGTTCATCTGGCCAGACGGGCCGTTTGCCGCCGTCAGCCGGTGTGTTCCCGTTGCGACACACCCGAAGGATAGCGCGGAGACTTTCTCAAGTCTCTCTAGTTTCTCTTCCCACCAGTGATTACAAAACTGACAGACCTGCCAGAGAAGCATTTGCCATATCGACAGGATTCCAGAACGATGCACAGGACAAAAAAAAACAGAAAGAAATTCACTAAGGAAGAAAACAAGTCGGATCGCTGAGTGGGCTTTACTTTAATCTGCAACTTCACCTTCTGTAAAAGTAACTTCCTTCTTTAGAGGCCCGGCAGAAGGTCTTGCTGATGGACGTTGTGTTACTGAGGGCCTTGTGAGTAGCACAGCAAACATTATTGATCCAGTGAACTAAAAATAATTTGAAATAATGGCAACTGGACAGTTACATTCACAGGCCTTTCTTCATTTCCACACTAGCTTTGTGCACTAAATTGTACCTATAATAGCATATATTTGAAGCTCTCATCTACAGTGCATTATAGTAATCTTCATATTGTCTTACATAACATCTATCATGCATTATAATGGTTGATATAAGAGTTAATAAAGCATTACAGCAGATTCTATTGACAGTCATAAGGCATCAATGTTGATTATAATACTTCATTAGCTCCAGTGAAGCTCTCATCTATAATGCACCACAGATACTTTCATGATGCATTATAATGGTTGATATAAGAGTAAATAAAGCATTACAGCATCTTCTATTGACAGTCATAAGGCATTATAGTGTTTATTATAATATTTCATAAGCTCCAGTGAAGCTCTCTTCTATAATACAGTCGGACCTCGCTAAGTCGAACTCAACGGGACCAAAAAAAAAATTCGACTTAGGGAGTTTTCGAGTTAGGGAAAACGGCGTACAGTAATAGGCGCGGATTAATCAAGTCAAAGTCCAAGATGTGCGCTTGTAAATGCAAAAGCTGAATATTAAAATCAAAGTTAAAATTCCAATTCTAGCAATGGTTGCTGTAGATCAAAACAAGCACAGAGTAATGACCTGCCTTAGGCATTGTGTTCCTGTTACGGCCTGGCGATGTGCTTGTGTGCTGCGGTTGGGCCATTGTCTTTCTCCCTTCCAGCCTGCAGATGCGGGCGATTGTGACAGGAGGCGCCGATGTTGTACATCCTGTCCATACCTCCTGCGGCTACTCCAGAACCTTACCGGCTTTTCATGCTGCTGCTCCAGAACCTTACCGGCTTTCATGTTGCTGCTCCAGAACCTTACCGGCTTTCATGTTGCTGCTCCAGAACCTTACTGGCTTTTCATGCTGCTGCTCCAGAACCTTACCGGCTTTTCATGCCGCTGCTCCAGAACCTTACTGGCTTTTGATGCCGCTGCTGCAGAACCTTACCGGCTTTTCATGCCGCTGCTCCAGAACCTTACCGGCTTTTCATGCCGCTGCTCCAGAATCTTACCGGCTTTTCATGCTGCTGCTGCTGCAGAACCTTACCGGCTTTTCATGCTGCTGCTGCAGAACCTTACCGGCTTTTCATGCTGCTGCTGTAGAACCTTACCGGCTTTTCATGCAGCTGCTGCAGAACCTTACCGGCTTTTCATGCAGCTGCTGCAGAACCTTACCGGCTTTTCATGCGGCTGCTGCAGAACCTTACCGGCTTTTCATGCTGCACGCTATGTTTCGTTATCTGGCTGCAGGCTTCTTATTGTTTTCCATCTCGCCACTGGGTAAGCTGCAGCTTTTCTTTTTTGTCAAAAGTCAGGTTGCAATGTAAATCCTAGTACAAGACATACTTACCATATAAGCTGAAGCTGTAACATGGTTACGCCCATAATTTGCACAATTACTACAGCATTTTATTCAAACTTGATTTACAATACAAAACCAACATGGTATTTCCAACAAGTGGTAAACTTGGAATTACGATGTGCTGTGAACAAGCCACACTTCTCAAGGTTTGGAAATGCCCTAGAGGTTTGGAATTCCTGCTTCTCTAGTTCCATTTCCTACACATAATTTTATTATAAAAGTTAGTATTTGCATAGCCAGGAAAAAGGTTGGTGTGATGGGGGGGGGGGGGGGGGGGAAAAGGAACTGTGTATTTTGGAAACTGAGAGTGGTGACATTTCAAAACCATATAAAAATAAAAGGGAAGAGTAAATATTGGAGTAAAAGTTGTAGACTCTTCTGCTTACTCAAAAGATCTGTAATAAATAGAAAATAAATTGTAAACAAATCCCTGACATCAAAACAAAACCGTCAAATGAAGAACCGCTTTACTGTATCGACTATCGACTTTACAACAAAATTCCGCTTAGAGACCTGCACAGAGGTACAAATAATTGCCATAGATACTTAAGAAATTACCCCTGGCCCACCGTGACCCTGTAATTGATAAATGGTTGGAAGATTGTAAGATGGCTGGATTTATATGCATTATAAGTGTCTATATAATTAGTGTATCCAGCACACAATAACCGTTCCTTTTCTGGGACTGGAATATGTGACAAGTCTCATTTCTTAGTTATAACTTGACTTACTCAGGGTTGCTAACTTTGGTCAGTGAGCTGGCATGATATTTTCAGACATGTCTGCACACTGATTTGCATGTATGTAACAGTTTTATTACCTTGTAAATAGTCTGTAGGGTTTGCAAACTACCTAAACGCTTGATGTAGCTCATTTCAGGTTTTTAATTAAATAATACTACAGTATTAATGAAATAAGAGTCAGAAAGCGTGAGTGCCACACCAGATATGTGAGAGTTGGCAGCCCTGCTTACTAAGAGCTAAATGTCATTGAAGCACAAAGCTCCAAAAATATTCTGCAATTTCTACATTTTAATGAAAGACAAGATGAAGATAAACAATTCAAAGACATGATTTAGCATCCATATTTGTTTGGGTTTAGTGTAAAAGCACAGGTACTATCACTCAGAAACAGTCAAAAACGTTCCAATGCTGTGTAAGAAATTTTATGTAGTGCAACATTCAGAAATAGATATTTCATAGACAATTCAGACACTTTCCAAAGTTTCCAAAATTTTTACATTCAGACCCTTTACTCAGTTGCTCAGATGTATCTGATTTCTTTTGGTCATCTCTGAGAAGTCTCTATGGCATTAGACTTGCCATGATTCAGAAAGGCACAAGCCTGTCTTTATGAGGACCCATAGCTCACAGTGCCTGGCCGAGTCAAAACCAGGCCATGTCATGACGTCTCTAAAAGTAGCAGGCTGAGCCAACGAAAATTTCCACCTGCCCTAGTTGTTTGGAAATAACAGTTCTGAATCTGTTGAAATCCATGAAACTCTTTGGAGAAGGTGGGGCCTATTAAACTGGCAATGAAGTGACAGTTATCAAAAGACAGTTTCATAGGCCTGTGCTGATTAATCACATTTGCACCAACAACTTACTCATAAATCTGTTACTCTTCTTTTAGACTGAGATGTGGGGTTATGAGATTCTGACTGGTTACAATGAGCATTATGAAGGTTTATTGGGAGCACAAAACAAAACTGGGGAAACTGCAAAATAACAGGAACACGAGGGGTTAAAAACAAAGAGGGATATATAAGGCAAACAACTAGAAGCTGAAACACAACAAGCTAGGAACCGGGTAATACAGGGAGCATGCCAAGGAACAGCACAAAAGGAGCAACATAGCACACACGTGCGCACACACACACACCATGTATACCTATCTTTATGGGGACACTCCATTCATTCCTATGGGCATAACCCTGATCCCAAGTATGACACCCTTATAATAAAATATGAGAGTTTTGGCATTTTTAGTTTTTTTATTTCAGACACAGATTTTTATAAAATTGAGTTTATCCTTATGGGGACCGAAAAAATGTCTCCACAAAAATGTCCCCACAAGGTAGAAAATAACTTTTTTATCACACTGTGGGGGCATTGGGTCCCCACAACGTAATATAAATATGTGCGTGCACGCACGCATGCACACAGAATTAGAATACTCAATGACTAATGAGAGAACAGGACACAGGCAGGCACTTAAATACACTGAAGCATACAAGGGACAGGTGCAACTCATAATTAATTAACCAATTGGGGAGGGCACAGGACAACGAGCAACAGATGAAACAATTAAACACAAGCACTGGGAAACAGAGTAACTAATAATAAACAGGACTATGGAATTAACAAGACACAAACCAGGAATACCACACTAGAATAAGAAACAAGGACCCAAACTAAAAACAGGACACAAGCAGGACAGCCTAAAACAGAGAAGCGGGGGTAATGGATAAACACAGAAAACCAAAAAAATACCGACAGGTGAGATTGGCCTAGAACCCATGATTGGAGGGTTCTCAGCCTCTCTACCACACATTCAATCTGTTGAGCTAATTGGCAGTCTGGGGAACACAGACAACACACTAGGAACATTGGGAATGAATAGCAGAAAGGGAAGAGGACAGGATGGCCAGCAACACCTGCTGGCCAGAAGTGGGCAGGAACAGAAAAGGGACAGGGTTGGATGGGTGCCAACCCTGACAGGTATCTAATTTCCAAAACCAGCATTGTATCCTACAGGTAGACTAAATAATGGGTTGTGTGCATGAGGTACATGCATTAACATATAAGGTAAGCAGGTTTTTTGGTCTCCCAAGTGCAAACATCAAACTCCATCAGTGTTAGACCATCCCAGATTCATGTCTACAGTATACATACATGTATGTAAACTTATGCAAATGCAAAAGACAAAACTACTGATCCTCATCCAATGTAAAAAAGATCTCTGATACATCAGAAATATACATCTGTATAACTGAGAATTTGGTGTGACACAAGAAATATGTATCCACCATGTCTCAGTCAGTCACACAGAAATGTATGACAGAAATGTATGTATATTATAAACGTTCTGCCACATTTTCATTCATGCAATGAATGGCTTCATAAGTGCAATACTGAAGACTAATATCTTTTGATAACTGATTTTGGGTACTTTACCTGATAAAGCGAATGGCAGCACAGGAAGCCCTAAGAGCCCTGAATCGATATTTACAATTCCAGTTTTGGGCTCGCATCTTCAGTCCTGGGTTTGATCTTAGTCACAGCTTTCTGGGTGTAATTACTGCCCTATGTACGACTACTTATGGGGATTAGTAGCCTTCATATTCTTGTGGGCATTCATCTACTGTGGGTGTGAATATAGGCCCGTAACCAGGCCTCACATATAGGCCTCATAAACCACAGCTCTCTCTCTCAAAGACAAGGACCAAAATCAACAATGAATAGGCTGAAACTGGATACGTAAAAGTTGTTAATTATCAGAGTGCTATGGTCAGGACTGGCAGCAAAAGCACATGATACGAGCCCAGGCAGGGAACAGAAACTATGTGGGGAAAGCAGTCCTTTTCAGGGGGGAAACTGTGTGACTGTTTCCTTAGTTAACAGTAAGGAAATATGAGGGAAACTGAGATGAATATTTGACAGGTGAGTTAGGCGGAAAAACTTTGTTGGGGCAACGTGGCCCAGGTTTATAGGCTTGTCCTTGGGGAAAATTCAAACCAATGACAGTCAAGAGGTTTTACAGTCACATTAATGGAATTACAGTATAAATATTTCACATCCTACATTCAAGGACTTTTTAAGGTCTGTCTTAGTTTACCTTGATGATCCCAGACCAACTTACGTGTCATTGGCTTCAATAATGTCTGTAGGTGACTCATTACCTTCCTCTTTAACGTTAGTGCTAAAGTCTCACTTCTTCTTGCCATAGCTAGAAAAACAGGAAAACACCCTGGGACATATTAAAATAGTGTTCTTGCTGAGATGTCAGACTACCTGTGTCTCTGCTGGGAAACCGCACAGCACCCCGTAGTATTTTTACTGAGATGTTACAGACTACTTGTGCTTTCAGTGCAATATTGAGCATTTCCAAGCAATATTATTACTGTGAGATTCTTCAGTACGAAACATGCTTGGATTTTGTGCACTAGTAGACTGTGTTTTTTTGCAGCCATGTACACTGCCAGACAAACTGTTCTGTATTGTGGTATGGTGTTGTATTGTATTGTATTGTAGTCAGTACCTAACTGACATCTGAAACCTCGGGTAAGTTTACTTCCTACCCAAATAATTACTTAAGCCGACAAACGTCTGAGCAAACAGACCCTGTAGGTCAAGGTCGTTTATTTGCCATATGCAAAATGAACGGATTCAGTCATACACTGGAATTCTTAAGAGAATCAGAAAATGTTAATCACAAAGGAAATCACTTGTTACAGTTGCTCAGAACAATGGAAAAAGTACAACAGCAGGTGCAACATACAGTGTAGGAACATTAAATCAATACAAAAGTAAATAAATAACAAGGATCAAGCCTACCTGTGCTCCACACTTTGGCCCGATGCTGCTACATGACTCTAGCAACGTATCTATCGTATCAATGCACAGAAGATATGAGCAAAATCACCCCGGCGATATCTTCAGTGCAGTGATGCGATAGGTGTGTGCATACATTACAGTGCATAGATTAAATGGCTCACTACTAATTCTGTGGATTATCTTGAATAACCGGGTCCTGATTTTTGGTAAGAAACGTTGCTATTGAATTTTCAAATGTATTTTTTTGGTGCTTTAATCACCACAGAAAGAATGCCATTCAGTCCCATTATTTTCGAGAGAAGCCCAACATTTCTGCGGCTGGTATCTCCAAGACTAGGCAGCTCCCAGCAGAACAAGCGAGATGGATAAACAGCACTACAGCCCCTCAAAAACATAACTTTTTGCAGTTTTGGGGTGAACTTCCCCTTTAAGTTCAAAAGCAATAAGGCTGTGAAGCAAAGCCTGCTGCAATGCCGAAAGAAGAGGAACAGCACGGTTAGGGTGGCAGTAGACTTCAGACGACGTCTGGACAAAACAGAATCCAACACCACGGCAAGAACAATCTGTCACATAATTCCCACGTTGGCACCTTGTCATGCCACAGGACAAGATGAGATTGTGGAAATAGTAGTAGTCAAATGCATTAAGTGCCTTACCTTAAGAACAATACATTTCATTATAAATTATCTGAAAATATTAAAATCGCCTCATGACCGTGGCTCTCAGTATATGATTTTGAACAAAAAACCTCATGTTTGTGAATGAGACACATGGAATAAAAGTTACCATTTTGGACACATTACTTTTTATCACATCAGATCTATGACTATAAACAAGACACACTGTAATTAGTTCTCTCTCCCACGGTCACCTCTTTCCTGTCGCTACTCCCACTTTGCCAGTTTAGTAGGGTTGTGTGAATTGAGCCGCACCTCTTCAAGGCAAGAACTGCTTCACTGCCTGTACATGCAAAGCTGATTTTCAGAATTACATGTAATGGAAGACAGTAGACTGGCTGTTAATTGTGATTATGTCTTTGTAGACCAAACACTCAATTTGTAGATGCATGCTCTCATGCTGAGAGTTGGCATAGGTGTCCCTATCACTAACGCTTGCCTTAGTGATACATCTGGGCCCATAGCTCACAAATACATGATATGACATGCGGCACCCAAGGCTACACCGTTGCTGGTAGTGAAGCTCCTTCAAAGTTGTTCTCGTCCCTTGGTAGAAAAGCAACGACTGCTGTTTCTTTTCTGCAACAGCATGTTTGTTAGATGGTCTTCTAATGGTTGGATGAGCAGTTATCTTTGCTGAACCCCGTTTTACTGATCGCTTTCCCTTCGGCGCCCAGCTTTGCATTAAGCATCCTGTCACCCAGCCACGGAGCTTTCCTGTGATCACTATTGCTCGGTGGATAGACTATGGGGGAAGCAGTAGTCGAGAGAATCGCAGCTTAAGGACTTTGAGGTGGTGGATGAGTAGATGGGGAGCCCATGAGAAGGAGCACCTTCTTACATGGTGAATAGACATGGTACTGAAGGCCTGCTCATGCCAGGCCGGGATGGGGAACGGAGTAGGGATTTTAATTAGCAATTAGTGGATGCCAGTTTAACCAAAGAGGTGTGTTGGGGAAGTGGGGAGGAGAGGGAAAGCACGCGAGACGGAGAGGAAGAAGGCGACATTACACGCTGAAAGTGTGTTACACGTCGTTGTAAGTCGTGTGTGCGTGGGCCCATTTGTGATACGGGCTGATATAGGCAGTTTGATGTGTATTACAGTCCACAGTATATAGGGGGTTCGTTACCGCTGGACTGATACCAGTTAAGGTATTTTGCTCTGAGAAGGTATTTTATTTCTCGTGATATCTTCTGATCACTTTCGCAATGGTGTGGTGCGATTACAAGGCACACGCATTTAACCTGAGCCCTTTTGTTTGCAAATGTAAGCAAGAAACGTTGTATTAGTGCAACTCAGCCAGTCCACAGAGTAGAACCTAGGGCTCCTCTTTTACGCTCCCTGGGAGGCTGGAAGGGGGAGCTACACAGATATTGAATATGCAGGTAGAACAGATAGAAAATTTGCTGGCATCATACTATGAGTACATCAAAAATAGAAACACCATTCTCTCCTAATAAAAGCTGAGTGGTTCCAGTTGCCCACCCATTGGTCAGGAATACAAACTCCTTAGATGAATGTGGACGTTACATCCATTATCACTGTTGACTTTGTTAGTAAGAAGTTGGCCTTCAAATGTAAACTTATTATTATTATTATTATAAAAAAATGATTGCTGAATAAGCTCAGTTTTCCTCTATGTTCTTTCATTTGTGGATTAAAAGTGATAAGATTTATTTAAGCAGTCATTGTTGTTATTATTTTTGCCAATAGTGTATATAATTTTATTTAGGGTTATTATGTGTTGGTCATGCTTTCCTGAATGATGGTTTCTTTGTCAAACTTAACTGTTTAGTTTTACATCTGGGAAGACAGTAAATACCATTGTGCTGCCCTCTAGTGGTGGAGAGACACAAAAGTGTCAAACGCATTTCTACCAAACCCACCACCATTAAGCTACGTTCAGCAGCCAGAGCGTCAAAGCGGCCGGAAGTCATTTATTCTCTATGGGAGGGTGCGTCAGCAAGCGGCGAACAGAGGCGTGGCGGGATTTAGGCAGTGAGAGTGTCAAAACAAAGTTTAAGCCCGGTCAACTTCAGAATCAGAATCAGCTTTATTCGCCAAGTGTGTTGAGGCACACAAGGAATTTGATTACGGCTGCTTGTGACAATGCACAGACAATAGATTACACTATACAAAAAATGTTGTGAAATATGCATACATGGGTAACCCTCTATACAAAGTATAATGTGCGAGAATGAGTGCAAACAGAATTACAGGGGGAAGATTCGACTGAAAGACAGGTGATACAGTTCAGCTGTTGATGAGGGTGATGGCCTGAGGAAAGAAACTGCTCCTATGACAGGTAGTTTTGGTGCACAGAGATCTGTGCCTCCTAAAGATGATAGTCAACTATCATCTCCATGGTCTTGAGCGTGTTAAGCTCCGTCGCCATCCCGATACGTCTGATGACTGTAGTGTCATCTGCAAACTTCAGGAATTTGACCGCTGGGTCATTGGAGGTGCAGTCATTTGTGTAGAGGGAGAAGAGCAGTGGGGAGAGAACACAACCCTGGGGAGCACCAGTGCTGACTGTCCGTGTACCAGAAGACATGTCCCCCAGCCTCACATGCTGCTTCCTGTCTGTTAGCTGGTGACCTACTTGCAGATGGCTGGAATTGTGGGAGGAAAGGATTTCAGGAACAATTGTATTGAACGCCGAGCTGAAGTCCATAAACAGCATCTATGCATAAGCCCCTGGGCAGTCAAGGTGTTGCAGGATCAAGTGCAGACCCATGTTGGCTGTGTCTTCCACTGACCTCTTTGTCCGGTAGGTGAACTGCATGGGATCCAACAGGTGGTCTGTGGTGCTCTTCAGGTGGACTAGCACCAGTTGTTCTCTTCATGACTACAGACATCAGGGCAACAGGCAGCCTGTAGTCATTCAGGGGTGGGTTTCCCAAAAGTGATCGATCGTTGTGAATAACGAAAAAGATAAAGTAGTACGTAGGAAAATAACAAGCGAGGTCCACATGCCTTTCCCAAAAGCCATTTTTATTTCAGAAATAACGAACGATATCTAAGTAGTACGTTGTTGGCTCCTCCCCCACCTCCGCGTAAGAAAAGCACGGACTGTCGATAACAGGAACATCGATCCCACGTATTTCAATGGTGAAATGTGTTATATTATTGTAACATCTGGCACAGGCAAATGTAAGAATATTATAAAATAATTATAAAATCAACAAAAACACACCAAAGCAACCCAAAAGACATCAAAATAAATTAACCAATTTGTTGAAAATATAAAAATCTCGAAATGGGATGCTGTTTCCTTGTAAAAAACAGAGCAAAGGGGAAAGGAAGTAACATTTCTCAAAAGAAGCCTTAAAACAACTTATTGAGGAGTTGGCTAAAAATATTTTTTTTAATATATAGTTTCTGATGCCTCTCCAATCCTGTGTAGGAAATAACAGCTCAAATGGAGGTGGGTTTCCACCGATGTTTAGGGGAATTAATTATTGATTAATTATGAATGAATTAATCGGGAATTATGAAATATTACGTTTGAGTAGCTGTTCCAATATAAAAGTCTTTTATATTGGTCCCAATCAGTCAATTTCTGGAGGATTTAGGTCCAGAATGTGAATGGAATTCACCCATATAGTATCATTAGTCTGAGATAGGCTGTTTGTCCAGCAAACAGCTTCACTCTGTGACCTATGAGTCTCTGATCTCGGCTGAAGAGAAAGTCTCGCGATACTTAGAGGACGAGATTAGGACTTAAAAGCTCAGTGGCGGTTTTGCACCAATAAATTGACCTATTGTGAGCACTTCACACAGAGGGAGATTTAAAAAATGAAAAAGTATACAGTTATTACTAATACTACAACTAACACAGGACATACATTACACATAACATAAAACAAACACAAAATGAAATTAAGCAAAACGGACGGGAAATAAAAGCAGTGATTAGATTTAACTGAACATACTGTTCTGCAAAGGCAAGCCTAGGATTTAAACAGGCAACCCAAACTACACAACAGATTAATCGGAACCAGTTAAATGGGGAAGAATTGAAGGTGAGTTTACGTGGTGATGAGGGATGAAGCTTTGTCTTTCTTTGAAGCTCGCAGTGAAGAGGCTTTCGAGTTTCGAGTTTTTTCCTGTAGTTTCGTTTTGACGGGGCTTCTTCCCGGGGGTCTGTCCCACCGGACTCTCGGAGTGTTGGTTTTTTTATGGCCCAAGATCCATGAATACGGATAACCCAGAGTTCGACACTTCGGCCAATGGTATAGCACCTCATTTCGAGGGGCTGGTTGCAGGACGTGTGAGTGGCCCCATGGATTTATGGTCTGACGCACTTCGGCTTGCACCATCTCTCTCCTCTGCTGCACAGCTGCCCTCCCCCACTGCATGAAACGGGAGGTTCCTAGTCCCTGCCGGCCAGTGTCGACATTGCCAACGATGTCGCTCAACTCCATGGAGCTTTCAGCTTGCCCAACTGTGGTGTCTGCTACCGACTTACGGCCTTTTCTTATGACCCCCGCATTGCTGACACGCTCGTCTTTAGAGTCTCCGAGTAACATTGCCAATTGCCACCCTGCACTTAGCCACCTTGAACTCCTCCACCACAGAGGAGAACAGAAGCTGGAGCTGGCCAGACCGAATATAGAGCCCCACTGCTATGAAGCTAGGAGTGATACCAAGCCACCGCCTCAGATGCTTGTTTATTCTCTTCTCCAACTTCTCCACTGCAGTCATTGGAATCTCATATACTGTCAACGGCCACATCAGCCTTGGTAGAAGCCC
>JAODKM010000046.1:2334564-2349641 GCA_026780845.1 Petrocephalus sullivani | reverse complement strand
GTAAACGCGGAGGGAGCACGACACAAAGCAAAAAAATGTTTACCAAGTAAGGCACGCGTTTCTTAAAAAAAAAAAAGAAAAACCTGCCCCCCCCCCCCCCCCCACAGTATACAGTATATTGTACAGCGCAGCAGTTACATTCTGCACCCATTGCACAATTTTATTAGACAAGGCAAATCTTAAAAATTCAAATAAAAGGCTGTTAGAAGAGGAGACAGCCGTTCTGTGGGAAGCAGAGACAGACGTTAGCAGTTTCCCTGAAAGGGAGTCCCCGGCTGGGCTTGTGAGGGTGGAAACGGGCCGCTCCCCTACCTTCACGCCGTCTGCCTTCTTGTTAACCCCGCTCTTTCCTCCTGAGCACAAGATAAGGAGAAAGAGAGAGACAGCAATGAAGAAGGGCACAAAAGCCCCGAAAAGCAGGGGGAAGTACATGGCGGCAGGTCACAGGACGTCGAGGAGAGAAGCCTGATTAATAAACAAAGTCCGTCATCTCCGAGGAGGATTCCAAGCTCCCTCGTGCTTTTTGCCGTTCACTGTCTTTCACTGCCTCATGCCGGGTCGTATGGCATAATCTTTAAAACTAACGGCCTGCCAGGAAAAGCTATTGTTCTTCAGGGAAAGAAATTATCGAGCAAATTCCTCCAAACGTCCAAAACGGCTCTTTAAATACATTTCCTGGGCTAATTGTCCGGCGTTGCGCAGGAGCTCCTTCGAGATCAGCAGAAGAGGCCCGTCTTCAGTAGATAGCCACTCAGGGCATCATGTTCAGGCCTTCTTGTCACTGCGGCGTTTTTGTCACTACTTCCTGTTGAATAGCCCTTCTCGCTCGCTCTTCCCACTGTGAAGTAATCGTTTCTTTCATATCCACTACGGACCAGGAACCTGGTCTTTTGGCCTTTTATTTTTATCAGCACTTTGCTAATTTTAGCCTTCTCGGGTCAGGTTACATGGAAACCATGAATGGGGTGAGGTGGGGTGTGCGATGGGGTAGGGGGGTTGGGGGGCCGGCTGTTTGCGGCCCCCGCGTTTACTCTGGGATGAGAGATTGTGCACAGCTAGGGTGTTAGGGTAGGGGGAAGAGAGAGAGTGCAGGCCGCAGCACCCGAGCCATCATGTCATTAATGGAGGTAATACTCTAGTTAGGGGGCTTAAGATTGAAATAAATATCATCAGCGTGAGTCACCGCTGTCCGTTGTGAGTGACGCGGCTGTAAATCTCTCAGACATCCCCCTCGCTTGCCCGGGTGAAGAGGCATTAAGACGCAGTGGAGAGCTGAATAGAGGCAAGAGTTTAGAAGTGCTACCATGGTCATGAGCTCCCGGAACAGACCCAGACGTCCGGACGGACGCTTAGTAGCTGGAGCAGGGACGTCTATTCTGGACTGTAAGAAATTCAAGCCACACACCTGACCCCCCCCCCCCACCCCACGGCTATATGCAAAGCCACGCGCTTGAAAATTGAACCCTGCGGTTTGGACTGGGGGAGGGGTGGGAATCAACACCATTACCCAGGATGGAAAGACGCCAAGGCTGGGGGGGGAGGGGGGGGCTGATGGGCCAGCCAGCAGCTGAGGCGTCATGATGTCACTGGGTGCAGGCCCTACTTGATGTCAGCGAAGTGATGAGCTCAAGCATTGGGGTGAGGTTACACAAGTGTAGCAGAAGCTAGCCTCTGCAAAATAAATGCGATCAACCTGCATATTACCATTGCGCCTGGAAAAATATATATATATATATATATATATATCTGTATATAAAGTGATCATAAAGATCATGTTTGTTTAAAAAAACACAATTAGCACCTCATTAGGCATGACATGAATGTTGTGGGAGTAATCGGGCAAATACAGAAAGAGGATAAAAAGGGGGCGAGGTTACAAAAACACGGAACGCTTACAACACGATCCGCGGCCGATAATCACGAACACAATAGGCTGCTAATCATCACCGCGGCATTACAGAATAAACACGTGTGATGTGTAAATGGTCCCCTAATGGAAGCACCATCCTCCACAGTCTTTGCATGACTCTCACCATTCATGGCTGATCTGGATGATGGATGCATATGAAGTTGAGGAAACTTTGCTAAAAGCTAGTTATTCAGGAGAATCTTTGGGATGGGCCCTGCGCAGATCAATGGCTTCAGCCGGTCCCGGTTTACTATCTATAACAGAGCCAGCTGGACTGTGGAGGCAGAGGACATAGTACATCAGCTATTTCTCAGTTTAAATTGTGAGAAAAGTATGTCTGTAGTGCCCCAGGGGCTGGGGGTTGAGGGCCTTGCTTATGAGGATGTGGATATGTGACTACGCAGTCAAGGCTGGAGCTTGAACCCTGGCTGAGAGCAGAGAGGTTTAGCATGCTGAGCCACATCCTGTCTTCCAAGAGTACCCAGCGTAGTAGTAATAAGTAATATTATGTAAACAAAAACAAAGCACAAATTAGCCATCCTAAACAGTCAACAGTATATGCCTGACCCAAGATGGCTGCCGGTGACCTATGGTCTACACAGCCCTCCTGACCGATATATTGTGCCGGCATCTCTGCACATTGAATCTCTCCTTTCCTCTCCCCATGCAGCATCCATGCAGCGGTGTGAAACCGCATGGCCAATGCGCCTGCCGCAGCAGATGGCTAGGCCGCAGTAAGTAGGATGCAGTGACAGGCTGCCTGAACGTACCTTCGTCAAGGAACAATCTAAACAGGGATAAAGAGCTTCTTCAAACAGATGGTCGGCACACAATTAAGTCAGCAGCTCATTACGGAGGCACCGGGAAGCGTTTTCGGGTGAATATTACGCCGATTGTTTTCTTTTGGCGAGCTCTATAGAAGGGCTCATTTACGGGAAGCCATTCTTTTTATGCTTGTTGATTCTTCTTAATTGGGGCTGATTCTCTCCCTCGAGAGGAATTCTAAAGAGGCGCTCTTGTTGTTCGCTCTCATGCTGGTGAATCAGAACAAAGAGGTCTGTGAGGGTTTCACCGTGGAATAGCTACATGCTTGGGGAGTGTTGCGGCGCACAGCCGGGAACATCTGGAAACCCTCGACTCTGTCTTCCAGAATCTTCCGTCGCTCCATAAGCTGCGAGCCGTGCTTCACGCTGAGTCTCACATATGACACTTTAGTGACTTTATTCGGTCCCATGGTGTCTAGCAGAGGACGTGCGGGAGGGACATCACAGCTGACATTCCGACGGAAGACTATGTTTTTCCCTAGACTTACCGGAAAAATTCCGTGTTGCCAGCATGGTGGTAAGAATAGCGCCCTGGAACAAAGCAGACGATGACAGCATATGTTACAAGCAGGAAAAGTGTGAAGCAAATTAACGCGAGTAGCGGGTATTTCATTTTGGTGATGTTTTTAGGAATTATGTGCAGAAACTTACAAGCACATGGGTCTGTCACAGAGGTTAGCAGTGTCAAGAACAGTAGTTTTATAATATATATTTTATTATTTTATTTTTTACTTGGTGAGCTACCAGCTGATGCTGGTTTAAGACATGGGCTGGATCCGTTTGAACCAGTGAGGTTTATAACGTTAGCTGTGGGAACCTCAACTCTCGAGTCCAGGGTGAAAGACAACTTGTATCTGCTCAAGTCAACAAAAAGTTGGAAGACAAAAATTTGGTCTATGGCAAATCTGAGAAAATACAAGTTATTACACCAAAGAGGAATCATTTATGCATGCAGTGTAACTATAATTAGTGTAAATGACACCAATTAGTAATCTTATACTGTCTTATGTGTAAGACACGGCATGATGGGATCGAGTCGCAACCACAGCTTTGTAAGTGCCGTTTATGTGGCCTCCTCATGTTCTGCTGGTATATATAGATAAATATATATTTTAGTCAAAAGTAACACAATCCTTAAGGTGCATGTGGACAAACAGCACATCAATACAGGTTCCCCAGGTTAAGAATGTCCAGCTTACAGACAGCTCATACTTACGAACAGGCTGCCATGATACTATAGTAAAAGTATGAGTTAAACACCATGGTTTTATCAATGCACACACTACTGGGGACTCCCTGTATCACCAATTCTGGCCTTAGGCATTCTGTCCCGTGCACGGTCAGCCTGAGTCTGCTTTCTAGCTCTGCTCCAACAAAACCTCGGTCACCTCCCCATGCTATGCTACACTCCAGCCTCTAGTACCTTCAGCTTCCTCCTGGCATTGAACTTCTTCAGGCACTCCACGGTCTCCTGCCTGTGCATGCAGGATGCGACTGTAGACCGGTGCTGGGGAGAGGCGTAGACAAGGGCAGTTAGCGGGGTTCCTCCTCTCAGCTTTGGGGCCCACTTGGCCGTCCTGGAAGAGTGACACTATCCGGCCCTCGTGGGCAGCGGGACCAGGCCACACTCACTGAGATCCAGGGGTGCTTCAGGGCCTCAGTGGCCGTGATACGCTTGGAGGGGTTGATGGTCAGCATTTTGTTGATGAGATCCTTCGCTTCAGGTGTGACAGTGTCCCACTCGGGAGACGGGAACTAAGATGTTGGAGAGAGCATGAGATGAGAGTCAACAGCGAAAAAGTAAAGAACACACAATACCTTTCTATGATTCAAAAGAACGTAATTCTTTTTCGACAATACATACCTTGAGAGTATCCACTAACTTTGATATTGGATATTCCGACTGCCTTCATTGCATAGTCAGACCAGAATCCCATCTTTACAGCTGTACTTTGAGCAGTATTTTATTGTCGAGGATATGTCCACTCGATGACACCAGTGTTGGCCACCCCCACATGTACAGATTCGGTGCATTGTGTCACTCCTCTGTGGCATCTCAGTAGCCCACAGGCACAGACCCATAAACTGAGAAATGAGTGAAACTGAAAATTTTGCTGTGGTCTCTTTTTTCAGAGCTGTAGTACAAACCTTTTGTACGTCATATAGCCTAACTGGAAATTTGGATTGGTGATCTTATTAACCGTGTTCCTGTGGAGATACATATTTAATTGAAAAAGGTGGAATTGTAGTAAGGCATTAATTAGTAACGCATTACTTAGTAACGCATTACTGCCAACACTGACGGCCCAACACTGATAGGCCAACACTGATAGCCCATGAGGGTATTCTTGGATTGCAGTGTCCTTTAAACAGGAGGTGCTTTCTGTCTGAAATGCGCATCAGCAGCCATTCTCCCATGGACTGGCCTACACCATTTAGGTAGCAAGCCTGTGTCCCTCAGCACCACTCTGACTGCCATCACAAGAGAACAGAGACGAGTGACTCACATCATAGGCCCCGGCCTTGATCTGCTGATAAAGTCGGTGCTGGTCCTCATCCCAGAAGGGAGGATAGCCAACCAGGAGGATGTATAAGATGACACCTATAAGCAGAGACAAGTTTATATACAACAGAGACCCAATTGCCAGAGATCCACTAGTTACTATTGCACACACTGGAATTTCTACTAAATAGATGTTAATTTGTGAAGCTGGGGACAGAATCTACGAAGTTATAACATCCTTGTTATGCGTTAAAACATTTTAGACTAAAAGAACTGAAGATCAGGCTCTCATGTACTCTGAAAATCTTAAGAAGGTGAGTGGATGACTATTTCATGAAACCTCTCTCCAGCCAACTTGCTCGGTGGCTGCTGTCAGTGTTGTCTTGATCACTGGAGTATCTGTCTCAACCGTCTTGCCTCTGACTCTTGCGTTGGATTTTCAGATTCCTTCAAGACATCTTATGATGGGGCCGCCTCCACAGGTGGTTTGGAAACCCCATCTCGAGCAGAAGGTACGAGCACACCCCTTGCCAGAATGCTACCATCACGCCCTGCCGGTGCGCGGTTCAAACACAAGGTCCATACCCAGCGTGTCAACGGGTGTCATCATCCTCTGGCTTCCATCATATTATATGACAAAAACCTCCAAATACAAGAATTCTGACGTGTTATCCCAAAGCAAGGCTACAGGTCTCCCCCAGAAACAAGGCACATTGACGGGGAAAACACATGTCCTGTTTTTAGGAAGGTTGGCTGTCAAAGAAATCAGCGATGAGCCGCCAACACACTTACACCCACGGGTACGCCCACGGGCTCTGCGCTTCTGCAGTAAATCATCTTCCTGCAGCATCATGCCCCTGGGGCTTCCAAAACGTACGTGCAGATAATCACAGAATCACGTAACGCAGGTCACAGAGCCGCATTTTTCATTAGCCCGCAGCGTCCATGGAAATATCGTAATAGCTACTGCTACACCTTCTACTTTTCGTCTCATTTTTCAAAAAGTTGGTCAGAGACCGGGGAGCCAGGACTCTTCTGACTTCTCGCTCATGCATTTTTTCTTGGCCAATTAGGGAGTGCTTAATTGTCCCAAGGGTGTCTTAAGGCGCTGCATCAAACTCGATCCTCATGGCTTCAGTTAGCTTTCCCTTCCTTGCGTGGGAGTTTTATCCGCCGTTAGATCACGGAGGGGCGGGGGGGGGGGGGGCAGGTTATAAGGGCTAAAACATACACATTCTTTTACCCACCCACTCAGAAAAACTCAGCTGAGGTGAAACAGAACTGTCTGGAACAAGCCACTGCATTCGAGTGCCTTCCTGAAACTCTGGTCCAGTACAAATTCACAGAATGTTCCTATATCATCTAATATCACTCTGTTGCAACTCTACATTTGATTACATATCCTTAGCTTGTATACTTTAATTGCGAATCTACTTAATTCCACCTTTACCTGGGCAACAGAAGTGTGAGTCTATTTCTGACTATAACCTTTACCTGTCCATTGATAGAGTTGAAATAAACCCTGATCGAGAGGTTAAAATTTCCTGGACAAACCACTTTAAATGCACACCAAATATAGAATTGCCTCCTTGTCTGTTGAGTCTGGTCTGTTATCTTTCTATTGCATAAAACAATAGTTTAAAGAGCACAGCTGGTTCCAAAGCTGAGTTTCAGTCTGAGGTATGTTATCCACCAACACTGTGCTAGGAAGTAATTAGGAGTCATTCTGGGAGGGTCTGCCATCTTCGCTAGGTACTGCACAAGTAAAACAAAAAGGCTGACAAGAGCCTGCAGGTTGCCAGTTGCCAGCAAGAAGCACGGCCACTCTTACCATGGTACTGCAGGAAGGTAAATCACCTGCACAAGGATGTTATTAGTGGAGCACAGGTCCTGCCCTCACCTCACCCGCGGCCGAGAGAGGATCGAAAATGACTGACTCATGAGAAAAAATAAGCAAATAGCTACAGAGAAAACAGCGCACTCTCCATGAAATGCAAACCTCTGTCTGATGTTGCATGACAGCTTACTCTGGCAGCCATGTAGCTATTGAATTGCATTGAATTTTTTAATTGAATTGCATTTTCCATAAAGAGAATTTTTACGCTAATCAGAGTTTTAGAGAGTTTTGCACAGTGCCTTGGGTTAGCTAGGACACGGATGTCAAAACAAGTTAATCCAAAGAATAAGAAGCAGTTTTCAAAAAGATGATGGTAAACAAGGCGATGTTTCTGTCATGAAAGCACAGCGGGATGCCTGGACAGAGGATGTTCTCACTCACCACAGGCCCAGAGATCCACAGCTTTGCCATAAGGATCCTTCCTTAGGACCTCGGGGGACAGGTACCCAGGGGTGCCGGCAAATCCTGCGTGTGCAAACATTTACATCACAGCCATGAGCAATTCATTCAAAACGTGTGTGGGGGAGGCTTTGGATAATGACCCACAATTCACTGCCTGGATTGTTTGCCTCTATTGCTGAGCACCGCATACCACAAATCACTTTTGCTACTATGAAGTGATGCTGATACACCGTTAAGAGGCTGGATCGCTTGTTTTGCATAAATCGACATTCATCCCTTTCGAGCAAAAACAGCTCAGAGATCAATCTCACTGTCTGGCTGTACAAGCCTTGTTTTTTAGGATTACTGCATTAGACATTGTCTAAATCTTGTATCCTTACATCTTTATTCAAACTATTTCACCATCAAATTTTATATATATCCACAATAGTATAAGCAGTACTGTATAGTAAGCATTATGCTCAAATGAGCTATAATGTTCCGGAAAATGAGTTTCAATGAACAGCACTTACAGCAACAGGAATCTCATCCCATTGAATGAACTTATTTCAATAATTGTCTTTAATTTGAATGAAGGAGACTGCAATTATGTTAATCACACACAAAGAATTACACCTCAAGAACGCTTGTGCTAATTCATTTTCGGTGTGGAATACACATTGTGCCTCTGTGTGCGCTGTGCTAGGGCACCTGAAGCAATTATCCTTGTGCCCAACAGGTGAACATAAGCTTCTTTTATACGTCTGCCCCGCTTAGCTCCTTCAAGGTAGCTCTTATTACAATAACAGAGATCCCAGGAAGCCTCCACATTGTTTTGCCAGCGGATTTAGGTGTGGGGGTGACATGAGCAGCTATCCAGGGCAGCGTCTTGCTGGGGGGTGGCATGGGGCGCCCACACAACGAAATGTGGTTGTGACATTTGTGATCAATCCCCTATCGTTTATTTGCACGTCACATCAATGATAGATAGCATGTCACCCTGGGGGTCAGTTGACCTTGTTGGAGTGGGGAGCCCTGGTTCTAATGTGTGAGCTACTGCTAAAGGGAAGGGGGCAGGGCTGACCTCAGGTCACACCACTGGAAGCCCAAAGTAGCAGGGAAGTGGGGGAATCTATCAAATAATGCAGCCCTAACAATACAGTACTAATGTTTTAAAATCATTATTTATTTGTATTGTTCTGAATTTCTTAATGTCTTAATGACAGTTAGTGTCAAACAGTGTTTCGTTTCTTTTTTTTTTGGATGGAGGATGGAGGGGAAGCACTGCATTGTTCGATGACACTACCCATCTCACTCAACATGGTACAGTAATAGTCAATTAAACTGACTCACAAAACCAGAAATCCTGTTAGCGGGTTATAGTATAATAAGTGGTTAATTGTTAAACTCATCTCTGTCCTCACATCCAGGTACGGAGTAACTTATCAGGGGCCCTAGCATGACATCAGCAAAGATACTCATATGTTGCAGACTGAAATAACTGACCCATTTTTCCAAACACCAGGCAGGGCCCCGAGGCCTGCTGCAATCATAGGCTATAGCCTAGGACAGTCTGTGCATTATCCCGCCTCAAAGAAGAGCCTGTACTGCTAGAGTCTCACATTAACGGTTATATATGTGAGTCCGTTCCAGAATGAAACGGCAAACACATTCTAATGAATGGAAATGACGGGTTGCCATATGTGTGTTGCCTAATCACCCACAGTTGTGGGTGACACGTTCGGCTGTTTGAGGAATCACAAGTCGGCAGCCATCGTTTCAGCTGAAAGGCTGCAGCCTGACCTCCTCGGTCAAATGTGGCAACCGCCTTTATTGATATCATGACTGCTCCTCTGTATAGTCAGTTTACTGAACTCCCAATTTAAGGTACATAAATGGACAATGGGGAACATTTTTGTACTCTTTGTACGTTGATGTTGTTTGTACCTTGGGGATGTTCCTCAGAGTCCAAATTTGTGCCAGGCAGAATATATTTCCCTAATGAAATCTTTTTTCTTAGAAATCACACTTTCAAGGCCCATTTAACCATCTCAGATTCTGGTTGGTATTTAAAACTATATTTGACTTGTTTGCAAGTCAATTTGAGGTTTTTGGCCAGCTATTGTCTTTATGCCCGTTTGTTCTCGGGCCGAGTTCGCGAAACAGAACGTCCACTGCATATGTGTGTATGAATGGGCCGCCATTACCGAACCAGGCCTGCTGTTCTCCCTCCACCTCGATCGCCAGGCCGAAGTCCGCCAGCTTGACGGCCGCTCCCTTGGACTTGGATGCCAGTAGCAGGTTCTCCGGCTGCGGAAAGACGAGCGAGGGGTCAGGACCCCGGCGGACCGAGCCCGACTCTCCGCAAGCTCCGGCCATCATCTCCACGGCAACGAATAGCGCTGCGGCTGCTACGTTTCCAAATGTTGCATTTCCTTCCGCCCACCGGCTCCCGCCCACGCCGCTAAACACCATCCTTCCCTCAATGCTTTGCACATTGTGCCGTCTTTAACACGGACGCACGCGCCCACCCACAAGCCTTGGTCTGCGCACTACAGTTTGTCAAGAACGAATATTTCTCCAGGGCACATTTTCGGACACGCGATTTTCGCTTAGTGTACATCCAGCAGGTGATCAATCCCTTGTGGTCGCTCCCTTCCTTGACCTGCAGGAATTTCCCTGGAACGGTGACGGCAGCTTGCATCAGAAAGATGGCTGGCTGCCGTGTCAATTCGAAGAGGGAGGCGTCTGGATCGTTACTTTGGAACGCGCGTGGGAAGCATGACACAAACACCATGGGCACGCTGGCGTTTCACTGTAATTCGGGAAAGCACAATTAAAAAAGCAGGAAGCGTGCTCTTCCACGATAAAGTCATAAAGGTGCTGTTCATCAAAAGTGTTCCACAGCACTGTGACATCCGCCAGGAGAGTCAGGTGACCTGGTTCTTCCATAATGATTGGTTCCATATGTCCCTCACGCTGATTTTCTCCCTGTTACTTGGACTGTAGACTATAGAGTATATATTGATGCCAGTCATTCCTCCCCAGTCCCTGTACATCCCTGAGAAAGGAAAAAGAACTTTTACGCAATCCCGGTGACAGTTGCTGGGCCCCATGTGAAGCCGAGGCAGCCTTCGCTGTCGTTCAGGAAGATCAGCAGCAGTTCATCCCCACATCGCTGGGGCATGCGGACCTGCATATGCTCTCCCGAGCATCCAGCCAAGACCTGATCTGCTGTCTGGGCCCCTCTGCCCGCCAGGCCCGGGCCCTGATGACGGTGCAGAAACGCCCGTGGATACGCCAGAGCTCACACGCCGCTCTGGATCGCCTCCTCTCTCTCACTGCCACCGTCCAGATGGCGAGAATCACCCGGCTGCTCGCCGTGTCGCCGGGAAACCCGAAGCTGGCCTCCTTCCTCAGCTCCTCTTGCTCACACTCTTCCTCCCGCTCCTGCTATATCACAAAGGAACCCCCTCCCAGCTCCCTCCTTACCCCACGCTCCCCATCTTGTGAACACATTAGGATGGCTCCCATAATCCCCTGTGGTTCAGCTCTCTTGAGAACCTCGCTCGGCTCCACAGACAGTCACATGGTGGTCCGGGAAGGCATGCTGGCGATACGGGAATGTAACCGACCTCTCCTAATTGAGAAACCCCCCTGCCCCTCCACACACACAGGCACAGGCTCCCCTGCCTTCCTGGCAGCAAATACTTGTTGGCCCATGCAGATGCACTTGGTTGGACCTGGGAATGTATGCAGAATCTCATGCACCAGAGTGGGATGTGAAGTAAGACAGAGTAACTCTTATAATGCACAGGGAAAGGTATATATATTCATATACAGTACATATCTATGTGGCACTGTGCAAAGGACTAAGGCAGTCAAAGACGTTAAAAGAAGATGTTTGTTGAAAAAAAAATCATATTGGCATTTGTATAAAATGAGAACTTTATGTCTCCTGAAGTGTATCAGCTTAGCTATTTCAGAACCCTGTCCTCAAGTAACCCCATGTATACAGTCGTTTGTAGTACAGTCTGTTCGGACACTCACTATTTGGTGCCTCATGAAGTTAATTCATTAACAAATTACGTGAACAGGAGGTTAAATGATGGCTGGGGTGCCCCTGAGGAAAGGTTTGGGGACTAATGCTGTGTTATTCTACTCATCTAGGAAGATATTAATAATTTTTTTTCAAATATAAATATACACTTTTTGTACAAAAAACGCTTTATATGTCATTTTGTTGGCAGCCCAAGACTGCTTAGCAGTGTATATGTTTCTGAATGACCTAGAACAGTCATTCTGTCTTCATCTTGTGAATTTCCTCTGTGAGCAGGCATGGAGCAATCCCCTTCATTAGGTGATTGGTAAGGTCATTAGCACCAACAGGCTACTTCTGTTTTGGGCGTATTCTGTCTTTTGCAAGTAATTAATGTTTGGTTGCATTCAATGAGTCAGAATACATTTAGAGGGTAAAACACACAAGATGTCTAAAACTAAAAGATTACAAGGAATGTTTTGTTTTTTGGAACAACTCATCATAACCAGAGGTTGTGTTGTGAAATCAGCAAAATCGCTGATTTCACAATCCTGCTCCTAAGGTACTAGCTGTTCTAGATGTTAAAAACTCAGGGTCTGCAACGGGATCTTCCCAAAACAAATACTCCTCTCCTGACCCCCTGGGGTGCTTGGCTTACGCCCCAGCAGATAATGTAGCTGAACAATTCAGCGAGATGTTCTGGGTGCGTTTTCCCCATCCACAGTCATGCAGACCTCACAGAACCTCGTATATGGCACAGCCAGGCTACAAGTATAAATTAACCCAATATGACCTAAAGTCTTCCTCATCGTATGTTGCACTGACGGAAACCAAAACTCACTCAGTCCTCATGCAATCCACCAAATGACTTTTGTTAAATTCCTGAAGCTCACCAAGTCCACAGAAAATTTTTCAAAAATGTATCCCTGACTGACCGAGTTTTGGAAATTAGCTCTTAAATTGACTAAGATGTGAGAAATTGAGTCAATGAGATGCAGCATGCAGCAACTAAATCGAACCAAAAACATTAGCGGCTGCCTAGCTGGTCCACTGGGTTCCGTTCGCTTCTGTGAATGTGGTTTGACAAAGTAATCCATATTCCATGGCTCGAATCAATGAGCTGCTGAATGCGACTCGTTAACTCAATGTTTGACCAAAGGCCACAGGAAGACTTCATCGTCCAGGAAAAAGCAGTTCTTCTTCACTCCACTTGGACCATGCTGATTCTGCACTTCATTTCACATGTGCTGACAGCCCACGTTCGGCGCTGACTGCACTCTGCCTTCTTTGCCTCTACATCTATGTGGATGTTGAGTGGCATTTTCAGCAGAAAGCAGTCCTGCAGTCATCAAGGGAGGTGGGCAATATCTGGGGGTCCTCTCAGGTGGAGGATGGGTTCCATGCCAAATTCATAAAACTGCCTCCAATTTAAGTCGAGAAAGGAGCAGATGTTGTTTGTGCAGCTGGTTACCTCCCTAGCCAGCCTCCCTACAGACCACACCCCAAAGTACTGCCCAGACCTCATCCGGTGCGCAGAGGTTGTCCAGGTTATGTTCCTAGTTATCAAGACAGCTCTCGGAAGGGGGTCCACTGATTATTTTGGTCACATTGTACTTGAGGGGATACAAATAATGTAATAAAACTTGCTTATTCCATTCAGAAGATATATTAGTTAACAGGTAACTGATGATGAACAAGGATGGGATTAGTATGTAACTAATTCTTAGGCACTGGTTAATTAATGGATTAAGTAAGTTGTACTACTATGTTATTTGTATCCCCTCAAGTAAAGTGTTTCCAAAATGATCGGTGGACCACTTTATTACAGTCTTGGGTTCAGGAAGCATCATTTTGTCCATCAGTACTTCTGGGTATTACCTTGGGCTACACATATAATAATATGTAATAAGCATAATAATACACATGGCAGTCACTTTCTTGTTTGATTCTTTTTTGGTTGCTGAAGCATCAGTCCTGTCTATGGGATGATCGTCCTCCCAGAAAGTCAACTCCGTTACACTTTTATATTTGCCATGTTAATCCCCCCCCCCCCCCATATGTCCCTCGTAAGAAAAGCTGCCTAATAAGCCATTAGAAAGCTTTTTTATGCCCCCACCATGCTTCTGTGTCACATGATTCTGTTTCCCATCCCAACTCAAAAAAATACTCATTCCCAAAGCTTCAGAATGACACTTACTAGGTCCTTTGTGTCCTGTTGCCAAAAAGCACTATGCGGCTGCATATAACGTGATCTTTGTTCAGAATGCCACACTGCTCTGATAGGGCGGCAAGGGAATAGGATTGGGAAACATCTACTACTAAGTGGATCTTTAAACAAGCGAGTCACCACAAGGCATTTTAGGAGACTTCAACCAGGAGGAAAACGTGCAGCCTGAGTGAAACAACAAAGTGCATTCCAGCAAACAAATAATCATGTTCAGCATGACGGTATAGTTACAGTAGTCTAGAATAATAATAATATGGGTAGCACGACATTAATGGCTTTCTCCGAATACATGATTCCATCAAACTGATGTTTTTCTTTTGGCATTCCAGTATGTTCATTTCTTTCCATCTGCTCTTAAATAATTGGTTAAAACATATAAATAAATATGCCGATAGCATATCTAGATTGATGGGTTCTTACATGTGAATTGTTTTTCCACAGAATTCCCTGACGATTGTACATAGGAGTAGAGCCGAGCTTACCTTAAGGTCTCGGTGGACGACCCCCATCTGGTGACAATGAAGCACCGCCTCAAGTATCTGCTGGATGCAATGACTGATTGAAAAAAAAAGAGCTCAAATCTAGTCTGACCCTGTGACCAGTGACTTGACATTCCTGCTGCCGGTTAATCTGAGTAACCTTAACGGTTAAACTTCAACAGCTTGAGCTCGAGCATGTCCTTGGTTCCAAACGAAAACCGCTGATCATTAAACTGATATACAGCAAGTAACGTCAAGGAATGAGAAGCATGCATCTACTTATAATAATAATAATAATAATAATAATAATAATTATTATTATTATTATTATTATTATTATTATGTGCTATCCAGTCAGCGTTGAAATTTTCAGAAAAGTGGCGGTTCCTTTAAGAAGGTAACGTTCATCCATTCATCCATTCATCCATCCATCCATTTTCTGTAACCGCTTGTTCTACTCAGGATTACAGGGGGTCCAGAGCCTAACCCAGAAGCTACGGGTGCAAGGCATGGAATAAACCAGAATGAGGTGCCAACCCAACACAGGGCACAGTCACACACCCTTAACTCACACAAGCACAGGTAACATTCATGACACATAAATGATCATTTTAATTCCTCCAGAACTCTGGTTTTCTCTGGCTTCCCAAAGGCATGATCATGGTTGTGATGCCAACATTTTACAGTTTGCATACACTAAAATTTCAGGTGTGGGTTTGCGGCACCAGGAGAGCACAGGCAGCTGGTGGTCTGCTGGTGGTCTGCTGGTGGTCTGGTCATTACCTGGCATCTGCTTCGCTGTAGTATTCTCTGGCCAC
>JAODKM010000046.1:2312687-2327890 GCA_026780845.1 Petrocephalus sullivani | reverse complement strand
TGTGTCCGTGCCTCCATATGGCTCTGTCTGTGCCTTCATATGCCTGTGTCCGTGCCTCCATATGAGCCTTTTTGGGTCGCTACGCTGTCACACTCAACTGGGAATCCGACTCGGTTAACATTTCTAATACCCAATCATCTCTTTTTCCTGACTCGTGACATCGCAATCCCTCTCCCCGGAGCACGTGAATCAATTCCCTGTCATTCGCTTCCACTCATTCAATTATAAGCAATGTGACTGATACAAGACAAATCATTTTACAACTCTGATTGGCTAAAACACAGCTTAAGCAATGCGGCGGTGTGGTATGCTGATTGCTGTTTATGGCTGCGGCTTTTCTCTCAAACACAAGCAATTGATGCTGTAACATGCAGAACACGTCACTGTCATTCCATTAAAATCTCATTTATGCTATGAGAAATGGATGGATGGATAGATGGAAAAATAAAAACAACTTTACTCTGGGCAGCACCGATCACTACTTCTGTTTGCAGAGTATAGCCAAAGACGTCTCATCCAGCTTTCTGCGGGGGGGTTAGTGTTGTCTGAGGTCTTATCAATCCCTTCACATGCATCTGTGCCTGTCTGCCTGGCAGCCCAAGCTAATCCCTGCGAAAAACACTTAATGATAGCTAATTCCTCTAAGGCTTGCGCACTTATATAAGGAAATTGACTCGTAACCAGGTGGCCATTGATTTGCCATCTTGCCAGCATTTATTTTTCATAATGCTTGCCAAAAAGACAGACACGGTGCACCTGGATCCCGTCCCAGGAAGCACGGAGCGTGAGGCAGGGATCACCCCCAACAGGATGCCGGGCCGCGGCCAGTCACGCTCACACAAGCTTTGGACAGCTTACGGACTGCTCCACGAAACCCCACATGCCGCAAAACCCCCATGCGGTACAAAAACCCTGCACGCCGCCAAAACCCCGCACACCACGAAATCCCCGCTTGCTGGGAAACCCCCCCCACACCACGATATTCCCCACACTCCACAAAACCCCCAAACGCCACAAAAGTAACAGTAATCACTGAACCACATCAGGAGACAGCTCACCAACACGCTATTTACTTATTTAATTTAGTAGTGTGCACAAACCTAACATTGCCCAGTGGAACAGAGAACGCTGATTGGTTCCTTTCCTCAATAAGCCCCCCGCCCCCCACCATAATTCTAAAGAAGATAAAGTGTTATTTGCTTCATTTACATGTTGCTTTGGACAAAAGCTTCAGCTAAATGAAGGAAATGGAAATGTAATATCCGATATATGCTGCCCCCACAGCGGAGATTTAATGTCCAGTTAACAAGCAGTGTGAAATGTCTAACCGGCTACCATCCAGGAAGAATTCATCATGAAAAGGTTTTTCTTCCAAGAAGGTGCAGGGGAGAAGCTATGGAGCAATTCAGAGGCAAGAGTATTTCAAAGAATATTTATTGAATCCTTTGCGCTGAATAGAAAAGAAGCTACACGGGGAAAAACCGCAAGCCGGGCTCCGTCCTGGTGACAGACTGGGTCCTACAGCTGATATCAAGCTTCCAATCAAAATTCTCATTGACTGATTGTGACAGTAGAGTATTTAGCAGGACCAGTAAGCGGCTCCACTGACAGACTGAGAGCCTGACCAGTAACTTCTGTATTACAGCATCCTCCGTGCTGTAAGCGGCTTCGGAGCCCTGCCAGGAATAACGTCACAAAGGCAAGCACAACTCGAGCCGCACTATCATCCGTCGTCAAGCACCACCACATTTCCATTATCAGTGATCTCTTTATTTCACTCTGGAGCAAGCTACATAGTTTGTAGCGGAGCTCGTAAAGAGCAAGAACATTATGCATGATCATTTGTAGATCTATTTAATTCCCAAGGTCCTGATTTAAATAAATTTTAAAAAGTGCCCAGCACTTGACAACAATGAGATACAGTGTACACTTATCGATGTACATCAAACAGAACACAGTGTGCCTAGCAACAGTGTGTAGGAGGTGTGAACTGCTAATCACTTTGGAATACCTTTGAGCCATTTCACATTTCAGTTCCGCCCCCTCTATGACCAAACAGTTCTGAAAATCTCCATATACTACACCCAAAAAAATATAACTATAAAAATCTCATTTGACAATTTTATTGTTTTAATGCTTAATCCTTTTTTTAGCTAGACATTTTCACAATATATTATTTTGCAAAGCCATACACTGCTGTGCTGATGCTGCCTGAAAGTTGTTGTGTTTTGCTATTTATTGCTACGTTGACCTTTCTTCACTGGGCTTGCTGTCAATTATTTCTGAAAATTCCGTCCATAAAACCATTTTCTGTACCTGCTTCTCCTATCATTTGAAAATTGAAAATTTGAAAATTCACAGTTTTTTTTAAAAATGTGAATGGATGCTGCTCCGGTCAATGACTAATTCATGATATTTTGAAATGCTTCAGAACATTCCGTCAATTGCGTAAGACAATGCATACGCATGCAGATCCCAGAGCTGCTGGTAAGGACTTTAAAACAACGTGCCAGGGGAATAATATCCCATTGATCCTGAAATGTGCCCTGAAATGGAAATTGGGTGAGATTCATGAGGTTTTGCAAAATGACCTTTGGAGATTCCATAGTCTGTATGAGTAATGACTGTTAATGCTGCGGTTTTAATTCTGTGGTTAATCTTCTCCAAAGATGGACAACTTCCCTGAGTTTGCTACAAGTACATTAGCATATAAAACAAATATATAAACATATTCTTACATACCCCATGACCCTGTACTAGATAAGCAATTGGAGTGAGGAGTGGATGGACACTGAGTATGGATAAATCTTATAAGCTACATAATCTCAAGGATACGTTGATGTCCATTCTGAGTTACTTTGTGGTGTAAATCATATATTATGTTGGCATCAGTGACTTTAATTCTTTTATTCATAATTAAATAAATTACAACCCCTTTCCCATGGCAGAAACCGGACATGAAGAGATCACACTCTGGACAGGAGTAGAACACTCTGAAAAGATTCTTTAAGGAAGTGCAGCTTCCTGCTCGAGGTCATTAAAGGATGCAGAGAAAGAGTTCCTGCAGAGGTCAGACTGAACATGCTGGTGCATTGAATTATTACCTTGGAGAAAATTACCTTGACAGGTCTTGCTTTCTTACTCGCTTGACTGGCAGTGCAATGCGGCAAACCTTAGCAACAAGGGCTTCTAAAGCTAATAGAAAATGAGTTGATAATTTTATATGTTATGGTATAGTTTGGGGCTGAGTCTACCAAGGCCGTCTACCAAGTGAGGCAATATGCAAGGGAGGTGGGGGAGGGACTCTATTGGCCGGAGGAACCTGATTTGACAAGCAGTGATGGATAGGATGCTTATCCAATCAGCATAAACCCTACCTCTGCTTAGTGGTGAAATAATGTGACATGATGACAGGTGGTTTGCGAAGAGTAAGACGAACTTACCCCTGGCAGAGAGTTTCTTGGTGTTGATGATCTTGGCAGCATACTCCTGTCCAGACAGCACTTTTAGGCATCTGCGCACCACAGAGAAGGCTCCCCTGGAAGAGTGGAGAACAGGTTTCATCTAAGACGAACAAGTGGACCACATGTTTCGGAAGTTTTCTTTGTTTTAGGGCCTTTTGGTGCTCTGTATTCATATCTTATTTCCGAGGTAGCCCTGCCATCCCCTTGGTTGAGTTCAGTTGACAGGTAATCATGTCAGTCTATATTTAAGTTGTAAATTATACCACCATCTTTAAATAGTAGCCAAATACATATGTATGTCAAAATCTTGCCAGCTTGTTGTCAGTATCAGGTGTCACATTGCAAGGCTGATGTCTATGTCCAGCATTCTTATCGGTGTAGTGATTAATGGTCCAACTCCACCCGAATTTGTTAGACAAAAGTAATTAAATCTACAAATTTTCCAAAAAGAAAACTGTTTAATACAGGTGAAGTACAGGTATAATTTAAACTTTAGGAATTGCGTATATGACATACCTATAAAGTAACAAACAATGCTATTTTAAAGAATATATACAATGTTTTATTTTTGGGTAATAAGAATTCTGGGGATCTATTAACATTGAGCTCCAAGCCTCAAAATGAAAGTGAAAAACTTTGTCGGATGTTACTCATTGAAAGAAAATATGGACGGTGCTTTCGTTAGTAAATGTTTGAAGTGCCTGATTCCCATATTACAACGGGCTCCTCTGTAAACCTCAAAAACCCCCACTGGCTTCTTTTGCTCTCGGCATGACAACTTGTGCATTTCATTTCTGTTTCATGCATTAAGACGGTGACCACAGAGACCTGGCTTTGGATCTGATTGGTGCAGCTGCCTGGGGGGGAAGCCCTCAGCCCCATCAGCCAGAAGGTGTGGTTGCTATCCTCTCAGTTGGGGAGGATGTAGGGGGTTGATGTGTTTAAGTAAGCTCCAGAGACAACACATCAAACGACTTCTGATTCTTCATGGGAAGATGCTATGGTGTTAGATTCAGTATAACTGGCTGGTTTTCAAAGGCAATTGCACGTTGTTGTTCCTGTGCATTTAGCAGAGAATGGTTTGTCTTTCTTGTCCATGTTGTGCTTGCAGAATTGTTATAGCAGTTGCTACCCCGTGTTGATTGCAGCTGGTCATTAAGTATTCTTGTATTCTTAGTGGGAGGTTGCTATCCACATGTATGATAACAAATACAATTTTACTCCACTCTGTGAAGGCCAGCGTGTTATTAATATTCACCATGAGTCATAGCCAGTCCTACATACATTTCGTACCTATTACTTATGGTAATGTAGCTGTGATTTAGGCTTACATTGGACTTCTAGTGATATTTATTCATGATATGTATTGATGGTTCTCCGCTATGAGTTCAAATAGCTATGTTAGCTGAAGCCATGTTGTTTTTTTTTTTTTTTTGGTTACCAGGAAGTGTACTGAGTATAGCAAGAGGACCTTCACAAGAGGGCCTTTTAATGTTCAACTGAATTCCTTTTAGCCTGTGCAATGCGCCGTAGGTAATCAGTCTCCCCCCATCTACTATGTCCCTTAGCAGGTGTGCTTCCTTACAAGCCCAGCAAGCTACATAAGGGTTAAACCTTCATGCTTTACTGTGCAGGTGCACAAATGACCACAGCCAGTACTGGAGAGCGAGAGTGTCAGGTGTGGCTTCTTGTCTTTTAGAGAAGGCGAGCATATTATCTTCTGAGCCTTGCTCTAGATCTTACTGTGTGGTCGTCGTTCAATAGTTGCTTGTGATGTGACTTTGACACTGATTTTTGCATTTGCCAAGCATTCATAAAAAAGAATGTATGCAAAATGACTTTGCCAGGTAACACCTACATCACCAAGTACTCCAGATGCGATTAAACAGCAAACTTTTATTTATCGTAATAGCTCCAACCTAACTTCTTAAAACAGTGAGCAGTGCAATGGATTATGATGGCGATAACGATGGCAGTGAGCGTGATGAAGATTCACTCTGGCTATCTACAACAACCTGTACTGAACTGAAGGAGGGGGATTTTCACACACCCAGGAATAATGATACATACATATATTGCTGAATCTCTTTTGTTAAATATATAAATTGTCATTCGTGTGGTTTTGTAAGTGCAGGATCCAGCTGTACCCCTTGTCCAGCTTAGCTCAGCAATTGGATTATGAGGTGTCACGGCTTCCATGCACTGAATCGCCGTCCCCGAATGGAATTATGTAAGGAGCTCTCCAGGTTTCTGCAAAACGAGGCAGAGAGGGGGGAGAAGCTCCGGGTTCTGTCAGCCTGCCAGGGTCAGAAGTATCTCTGTCGTCCTGGTACCACATCTCAGCCACATATTCCTCTGGAACTGCTGGAGAAAATGCCTGTGAAGTGGCATTGCTGGTTACCCAGCAGTAAAGCCCCCTCTGCCGCACAGCCGGAATGAATGTAGCCCACTCACTGCTCCCAAGGCTTTGACAACATGGCAACACGTGCAGACACACACACATGCAACCATCCCTCACATCATCCCCCGCACACATGCGCTCATGCATACATGAGCGGATTTCAAACTGCTCCGGAGAAATCCCATTCCGTGTCAAAACAGACACGTTGGAGGGAAAACAATAGCTCGGCATTCCAGAATAAAATCAGACTCGCCACCACGCCAAGTATTATTCGCGATTACGTTCCTCTCCCTTCTCGGCCACAGCAGAGGCACGTAATGTTTGTATATTTACAGCGTATGCTCTAGTCGACATGCGCTCTGCCGCGAACGGGGAGCTTGCATACGCCACACGCAGAATGAGACTCTAACATGCTGCCAGACATTAAATATTTAAGTTCTCTTTCCTCTCATTTAATTCCACCCCAGTGAATGAAATCCCCTGTGGCTTAGATCTCGGGTCAGTCAGTGAGCAGTGCCCAGTGTGGTGCCCTGCGCAGCGCTCTGCCGAGCTGGAGAAACATGCGCGATGTTTATTTGCCAACAAAGTGACGCTCCTCCTTAGGGCAATGAAATGCTTTTAAAGGTGGTGGCACACGTCCCTGTAACGAGGGAAGCGCGCGCCACGCCGATTCTCTATGAATCAAACGCTTTCACTTCTGTTTCTCTGTTCCCTGTTGCCATTTACGACTTTTGCTTTTATTTGGCTTTTGTCTAACATTTGAACACGCAGGTTGTCTGGCAGGGGGCCATTTTTTTTCCTTACCTGAAAAAGCCAACAGTTCCTCAAAACCATCACAGCATCATCCTATTCCCGGCCAACTTTCCCAAAGGAATGCCGACAAACTTTATCCTTCTCAATCTCCCACTCGGCACATGCAATGAATATCGGACTGGAGAATGATTCCAAGTTTGATTAAATAGACCACGTTTGCAGCCAAAACATTAATGATCATGTTCCTGGTTCCAGGTATTTTGATACAAAATGAATGTAAAGTACGGATAGAATTGAACTTACTTGCCCAGTTCTTCGAAGAGCTGGTATTCCTCAGAGAATCGAGTACAGGTGATGGTGGCCATGCTGGATTTATGTAGAACTCAATCAATCTTTATTATGATGCACTAACGATGTCAGTGTTCTAGGAAGCTGCCGATGTGGTTTGGAAGCCTGCCTGTGAGACGAGTGGTTCTATCACTTTCCTGATCTCCGGAGTGGAACTGAGGAGAGATCCTGGATGCCGGGTTTGCTCCAGCACTGCCCCTGCCTGTCTTTCTCATCCAATCCCAGCTAACATTGCTCATGAATACACAGCCCCGTTGTCATGGAAACTGCATCCTCTCCACTCTCCTAGCCAGGCTGCCAGACTGGCTCATATGCACAGATTCGAGAAGGACTACACCTACGTGCACAGAACACACACACACACACACAAAAAGACACTCAAATTGTGTGCATATATTTTCAATGCATACACATTTAAGCCACAGTTTCCTGGGCATCAGAAAACAACTAACAAATTGGATTTCCCTAATGACTATTAATTTATAGTCTGTTGCCTTGGTGACATGAAAGAAACCAAAAATTCACCTTTAATGACAGGATATATATATATATATATATATATATTTAAATACACATATAATCAGCCCCATACATCCAGGGGTCATAAAAAGCTCCAAATCACTTCCTAATGAGGAAACGTGCCATCTTAACAGAACCAGAAAATTATGGTTTCTTCTAATGATATGATTGCCCAGGGTATCAAACTTAAAAAAAAAAACATTATGGCTTGAATAGTACCCAGAACTATATAACCAGAGTTAGTTGAAGCAGGAAACTCAGAGGTTTCTCTTGACTTTTAAATGTACAGTAGATGTATTTGTCATTTTGTATTTATTTGGCACTATAGTCTCCGGAATGTCAACAAGAATTCCATTGCACTATGTACACATGACAATAAAAAGAAGATTCAACCTACATGCATCTACTTCTACCATCTAGTTCTGTGCTCTATTTCTATGCTGTACTTCTACACCATGTTTGTTCACCTATGTGAGACCAATTGCTAACGCTAACCCTTATGCCTCCAGACTTCACAGCAGAGTGGAAGTCTACAAAATTCAATTTTTAATTGAATAAACTAATTTATGATGACGCAGGAATGGCTGGCCATGGGAGACCTTGCTGCAGAGGGAGGTCCCGGGAATTTGCCCTGGCTTTGTCATGTCACGCTCTCCATCTCATCGATACTGCCACACTCAATGGCTCTGGCACTGGAGATAGTCCCATTGACTGCCATCTCCACTCCCTCCTATTGTGTGCAGAAACTTACGTTCCCTTTTTCACTGGGAGACTGAAGTGCGAAAACCTCGTTGTGGATTGTTAATTATTTTATGTTCGCTCTGCACCAGAATGTAATTCAGTGACCCAGAGGTCCTCCTAGATGTGACCTGAAGGTTAGAGCAGATCCCCTGTGATCTGCGGCTGAGCCGAAGCTTCAATGGCTTATTGAGTTCTTCATCAATGCATCAGAATTGAGAGGCGGCGTAATCTGGGTGAAAGCCGTGAGTCAATGCGGGAGGAGCGTTAAAACCGGCTTGTCTTTTGTCAAATACACGTCAGAAAAAAAAACATTTAAAAAGACAAAGGGAGAAGCCTGAAAACTGAGACAATCTGAATCAGCAAACTACAGACCATTACGCGTTAGAACTGGATACACGTTACATTTGGAACCATATTACAACTGGATGCACATCATAACTGGATACTCGTTAGAGCTAGATACACATTACAACTGGATACAGAATGCAATTAGACACACATTACAATTAGATACACGTTAAATCTAGCTACACATTACAACTGGATACACAATGCAATTAGACACACATTACAATTAGATACACGTTAAATCTAGCTACACATTACAACTGGATGCACGTTACAACCAGATCCTCCCCAAAAGGAAGAAAGTGTTCAGTAAAAATCAACAAATTATATTATTTCCTTTATATTTCATATAACTATATTGATAGCATCGCATTAGAATACTGTTGGATTTTACAATAAATTCCTGTAGTGATTCTGAAATTCGTATTTCCACATGTGGTGACGACGTAGTTCTACTTATTCTATTAAATAAGCAGTCGCTTTTATTCAGAAGAACATATATTTTTAGGAATGCAGGGTCACACAGTCCTTGGAGCAATTTGGGATTTGGGGCCTTGCTCAAAGGCCTATTGGAAATATTTCTCTGCTGACCGTGGAATTTCAACTGCTGACCTTCTGGCGCATTTATTCTATAAATCTATATTTTGTCTAATCACGAGGAACAGAGGTACCTGAAGGCATAGCAGCAGGGTCACGGCAGGATAGATCGTTTTGGAGGAGATCAATTCAATTCTGAGTATAAACACATATTCCCACATTAAGGGAGCTTCGCAATCGCCAATACACCTGAAGGCCTTTGGAACTCTGCAGGTCTGCCTACACAGACACCAAGAAAATAGGCAAGCCCCACACAGACAGAGCCAAGCCCAGACTCATGCAGCGAAACCAGAGGCAGTTGGACCACCTGCCCACCCATGCCTCTGCCCAAAGTGCAGCGTGAGATGCCGTAATCAAAGCACATCTGATTCAACTCATCTGCAAATTCACATGTCGCAAATCGCCTCGTTACTGTACCACACATGGCAGTCATTTCAGTCAGCAATGACCATGAAAATGTTATTTAATATTCATTCAGTCTGCATCCATCCATTAATTCTGCTTGTCTTTATTGTTCCAAGGAAGCATTGTGGAAAATAACTCCCTCTGAGCTTTGGTGAGATGCTTCAAATTGACATACGTGTTAGGGCATTTTTTTCCTTTCCAAGAAAATTCAGAGATGTGAAAAGCTGGCGTTTTGTACCTCAAGCCCCATCCAAAATCGGCCTCGGTTTCCCGGGGGGGTTTGGGGGCTCCTAGTGGTATTATAGATTCAAACATCTGATTTTAATTATTATAGCTTCCTGTATTTTTTGTTAGCTGCTAGTACAAACCTATTAAATATGAATGAGTTCTGGACACTCTTAAACGGAGCCGGTTGGCTTTGGTCTCAACAGGGAGCCTCCGTTTCTGTGCTGGGCTCACGGGCGATCGGCTTGGTGATTCTGGAGCAGGGAGAGTGACTGACCGATTTGGCTTGCGGCTTTGCCTTTGGCTGGGGACCTTTCCATACCGCTAATATATTCTGCTGAGAAAAATTGACATTTCCCTTTGTATCTATTAGAGACACTGCTATGTGTTCTATAGTAAAAGCTGTAGATGCTGGCATTTGTTAGACAATGCCATCTGGAATCACAACATTAAAGAGTAAGAGCTTCAAAACCCCAATAATTTCAAAGCAGCTCCTTGCTGCTCTCCAGTGTTGTCTGTCAGTATAGCAATTTGATCACCTGATTTTAGACATTGTGCAAATCTCTGTAGCCTTAAAGTGGCCTAAGCCGAATGTGCCGAGATCACACTGTAAAAAATTGCTCCCCTCTCCTAACACTAGTTGGAAGACAGAGGAAGAAATGGCAGCAGCTTTTTTCGAATGCTCTCCCAGATCCCAGCCTGTGGGCCATCAGTCGGCCGCCTGGAATGCAGATCGGGAGCCTGAAGCCGTTGACATGGTAACGGCTCACCTGACTCCTCCATTCTCTCCCAGTTCTCATTCTGGGTAAATTCCGACATCTCCTTGGTAACATAAAAGTTTGAGTGAGAGGGTATAGACGTCCTTGGTTTTGCTTGCGAGCCACATAAAGGGGAACAGTGCAAACAGTGCATGGTGGGGGGGAATCGTCCAATCCCAGGGCTACAAAATTCTGGGAGAAAATCACTGTCCTTTAGGTTCATTTCACAGGGGCCATTGAGTAATGACAGTCTGGCAATAATTTCTTAGTGACGTTTACTCTTTATCTTACCCCCTGTGGAGCCTTACCCTTTTTAAAATTATGTGGAATACAAGAAATAACACAAAACCCCCCAAAATCCCTGACAAAAGACATGATGTGTATACAAATTTGTGTTTAAAACATACAGCAACAATCTGTGCCGCAGTGCTTGTCGTGCCTGTTAGCTACCCTCGGTCTTAATTGGGTCTGATGGCCAGAACCAGATTACAGTGAGCCTGCTGCAAATGAGCTTTGTGTGCTGAGAACTTGTAGCATATCAGAACTGAGCAATATGGGACTTGTGCCAAAAATTAGCCTATGGCCACCCTAATGGGGCGTGACACAGAGCTTGCGGCAGTATAAATGATGGGGGGGGACTTCACAATGTTTGCCTTCTAATATTATTACTGAGTCCTATAAAATGGAATCTCCCATCTTCCCCCTCTACATTATAGTCTGTTACTGCTCAATAAGTGGAAGTAATGCTGTTAGACAGAGTGTCTGAGTTGTGGGGGTAGAGAGAGGCAAGCATGTGAATAAACCAGATTCTGTACATGTTTGGACAATGTTTCAGAGAGCACAGGGACAAGGGTCTGGGGAGCTTGCGTGCTGTCTCATTCTGGGTTCCCCCAGAAACAATCCAAAACATGCTTTTAATAGACCGTGGGAGGTGGGGGGGGGGAGGTTGGTGACTTCTTCATTGACCCGATAACTAGAGCCAAATGAAAGGATTGTCAAATAAAAATGGCACTTGCCTCTGCTCATGTGATGCTTAAGCAAGCCAGCTAACTGGGAAATCCTGCTTTGTGGAACCTGCTATGTAGACTTAATCCCTCTGGTGTGACCCAGCACAACATGTGTTAACACATGTATACTTCGAGTGATCCAAGTGTCTCTAAATTGTCCATAACTAACACCCTGTGATGGACTGGCATCCCGTCCAGGGTGTCCCATGTCTAGTGCGTGTGATGGACTGGTTCACAATAAATATTTGCTCATAAAATTACATGAAAAATGGACGGATAAGTAGCCTTTTTCCCATTGTGAATGTTCTCTCTGGAGAAGGAGCCATTTCTAGTCTGGGAGCACAAACAAGAAAAGCACAGTGGTTTTAAACCCATACTTAAATACTGTTTCAGTAAATAGAACATACTGTTTGTGCCACACTCTAAGAATAGAAAGCTTGAATTCAAGATTTACTGTCTTTTGAGGGGTGCTGCCATAAGGATTTTATGGAAACCACCATACTGATTATTTCCCGAATATGTTTATTGCCTAAGGACAGGGCTGGCATGTCTTATCATGAGAATTGCTCTTCCATGCAGAAAGCTTTAACAGCCCAAGGTAAATAAGAGAAATATAAATTAAATTATAACCTGAGAAATGTGCTGCAGATAAGGATACGGTAATATGCTCCGCAAGATGACCCAATATTATCCCAGAATAATGATTACTAATTGTGCTTAATTTGCATATATCTTTATATTTGCTTGGCAGGAGTGAAGAAACAGGAAACTGAATAATTATTAAATGTGTGCAACAATTATATCTGCATTAGAGTTACAGGGTAACTCTGCTTTATTGTGTTACTGTCTATATTTGCCCAGGTAATGATCATAGTCCTGCCACAGTCCTGGGATAATGAGTTGGGATATGTTGGGATACAAAGGATCCCTCGAGTGCCTTCATGGAGTGGGAAGAGTAGGATGCCTTTCAAGGTGGCATTGGAAGGAGCCTTTGAAATAGGAAAGCCTTGTCATTTGGAATGCAGCCCCTGAATTCAGACACAGGCCCTGAACCCTGCTTTGGGGCACAAGACCTGCTGGAATTTGCCGCTGAATGTGGGGCTGGGTGGAAATTGAGAGCTTTGAGAACCTGCGAGTGCCATAAAATTACAGGCAGACACAATTATCCCCCAAATTCTGCCAATTACCTCAAGCACAGGGCAGAAGGACAGGGTGCTTCAAATGCACTGGGGGTGGTTTGTCTGGCTGACCACATTCGACTCGGCCAAGGGCTGACCTCTGTAGTCAGGGCCACAGAAACCCAAACTGCGTTGAGACAAAAGGAACCAGGCACTGAATTTTAATTCTACCTACTGCACACATATTCTGTCGTTCAGTACAAAACATCTCTATGGAACACAGGCTTTTCACATAATGCTATCCAACCAGTGTTCCTACAGATATTCACCACAACATTTTTTATGTGACCACCCAGAATTTCCAGGAAAATAGTTACAATTCCAATAAACAACACTGCAAAGTCAGTAGAAAAGGCCAGAAAATTATAGCACAGAAACTAGTTCATTCAGTATTAACTTGTCAGAAGACACTAACCAGGTCAGACGTGTTTTATTTATTATCGAAACGCCATGTTTCAGAGAAATCCAGACTCATTCCTTGTGACATATATTAAAATTACATTGGTTCCAGTAAAGCAGTGGTTGGTGTTTTTACCTGAATATTTTAGTACAAGCAGGCAGGCAGGGGCAGGAGTGTTTGACGGCTCTGTGTCCTCTGACCTGAGCAGGGCGGGGTTTCAGGCTAACAAAGGTTAAAGGTCAACAGGGAACCACAAACACAAGCTTGTTCCAATACTGTGTTCAGCATCATTAAACAACAGAAACTGCAAAGTGGGAGTTTTGTGACTTTTTAGACTAGCAAACAGCTGTAAAGTCAAGTTTGTGTTTTTTTTTATATCTCCTCTCTACAGTCATCTCAAAATATTGGCTTACAAGTACCCCAACAAGAAATTGTTAAACACATTTATCACCAATATGTCCCATCCCAGGTTTAATGTCCTGTGATTCCTGGGATAAGCATCAGGCTAATCACAACCTTGTGTCGGCTAAGTGGTTATGGATTGATTTATTGCCAATACAAATGATATGTGAGTAAATTATATTTAGATAAATATATCTAAATATAGATTTTCTAAAACCTTTGAAAACCTATCGATCTGGTTTAGACATACTTAGAACAAATCTGGGGGAATTCTAAGCAACCGGTGCATGAAATTAAAAATCCTGTAATCCATCAAAATCTGTGATGCATGTAATCTATATCTTGCATGTCTTGCATGGAGGGTGCACTGTAAACACAAGCATACAAAGAGGTTGTACTTCATCCTCCTGAAAGAGGAACTCAGTTTATACTTTTTTCTCAGGTGTTTATCTCCACATCGCCAGCTCATGGAACACATCGAACACCCTCAACCAGTCCAAGAAACACACAGTGTCAGTAGGGGACTGTAATCTGCAAAGTGTTAAAAATCATAGGTGCACCAGCCACGACATCCTGCCAAATCTTGGCTCTCATATCTGTTCCTGCTGATTCTGAAGATGTCCGGATATCAGTGAAATGTTCCCAACTCCATCTGGATTCAAACTTCCCACAGTATTTAAAAAGTGGAGGTCAGGAGTTTCAAGTCACCTGAGTGGATGAAGACTGGGTCCAGATGCTGGGTGGGTGGAGAGCTGCCCTACATCATGCAAAATTTGTCACCATGGTAACCCCATGCCCATAATGATGGCTAGACTTTGGAATCATACTCTGCATGATGAGTCCTTCTGCAAACTTCCAGTTCATGCCAGTTTTTTGATGTTCACCGGAGGTTGGTTGGTACAGAGCAATGGCCCACCTTTTGGTGTGCTTACTGTAAGCTACGTGATTCCTGTTGCAATTCTGGTAAGTTACAGGGGAAGTGGTACTGCTGGGAAAAGCTGAAAGCTAGCTGAAACCTTGCACACCCACAGCATACCGCGTGGGTCCTTGCTCTCCGATAGCACTCTACCATTAGTCCATTAGTCAGCCTCAGATCATTGCAGGGGAGGGGTTTTGTAGGCAGTTCTGCCAGTGAGCAAGCTGGGGAGACATGGCAAAGCAGCACAGAGCTGTCAGATACTTCTCCCCTATCACTGCGTGTGGCACGGCCAGCTTCCCGCGCCTGGGATGCTGGAACATTTCGGCTTGTTAGGCGGCCAGTAAATTCCGCAGGACCTTCCCTGGGGGAGAGATAAGTAAAGGGGCCATGGGAGCTGTCAGGGAGTGGGGGGGCTCCCAAACAGCAGGAAAACACAGCCCAGAGGTTATTTTTTCCCTCCTTGCAAGTTTTCGGTTCCTCTCCTCCTCTATCATCTGCCTTTCTTTCTTCTGTTTCTGTTTCTTCCTTTTCCCTCTTTTTGTGTTATATTCTGTATAAATGCTGCAGGAATAAACCACACATACAGTGCTGTGAAAAACTATTTGCCCCCTTCCTGATTTCTTATTCTTTTGCATGTTTGTCACACTTAAACGTTTCTGCGCATCAAAAACCGTTAACTATTAGTCAAAGATAACATAATTGAACACAAAATGCAGTTTTTAAATGAAGGTTGACGTT
>JAODKM010000046.1:2302571-2312587 GCA_026780845.1 Petrocephalus sullivani | reverse complement strand
ATAACGTTAAGAGAGAGGTTAAGGTACAACTTAAGAACTACTTAGCGATAAGAAGGTTTTGGGAAACCGGGCCCAGACTTTTACCTAAGAAATGTACAACCACAGCCTGACACACTGAGCAAAGGCTTCGGTACACATGCCTGAGCTTGCATATGAACTGATCAATCTGAGACACGGGTAAACTAGACTAAACTGCTGGTTTTCATTCTGCATCAAACTTAATAATTCAAATGTTAACAGTCCCTGCTTTATTATCAGATAGTGATACCTCAAAGGAGGATCCCTTGGCTTCTATGAATACCACTCCCACCATCATCACCCTGCCCTTAAGAAAGAGGAGGAAGAGGAGGAGGAGGAGGAGGAAGAAGCAGAAAGTGGAAGATGTGGAAAATGGAATGGGCGAGAGCCCTCGGAAGAAGGAGAAGGCTACACCTGGTCAGGCAGAGAGAGGCTATACCTCTGAGGCTAACCAGGAGCAAGGCAAGGTCTCCAGGAAGGAAGCAAGGAAATCCTCATCCCTCAAGAGGGCGCTCTTCGCCCTCAGCACACTCGGCCGGAGCTCCAAGAAGAGGAAGAAGTCCGGGGAGGGTGTCTCCTGGAATCTGGGCCCAGAAAACGAAACCAGTGTGCTTAAAAAGAAGGTCAAGAAAGACAAGGATAAGCGAGCGGTAGCTGAAAGAAAGTGGGCGAAGACGGCAGGAAGATGCGAGCCGGTCTCCCCCGCTGAAAGAAAGCAGGCGAAGACGGCAGGAAGGTGTGAGCCGGTCTCCCCCGCTGAAAGAAAGCAGGCAAAGACGGCAGGAAGGTGTGCGGCCCTCCTCGGGGAGGAGAACAGGAGGAAGAGTAAGTTATACTGTATTCCTCACACAGCGAATGCTGTGCTTTTGGGAGCGCTCCATCACTGCCGACATTAATCTCACTAGCATGATAACTCAAAAAGTATTAGACGGATCATTTTCAAACTTTGCTGCTACATTGTATGCATGAAGTCTTAGAACTGATTTCATGCTGAGACAAATGGCACCAAAATGGAAGCAGCGCCATATAGGGGTGTGTCAATGCATACATTTTATCGTATCGTGAGAAAAGCTGTGATTTACACCCCTAGCGCCATATAATGGTAGCAGAGAGGAGGGCAGCCTCAGATTCTGATCTGGTGAACCTAATTACATAGAGACAAGTCATGCAAAGTTTTTTTGACAGCCTGGGGAGGTGTGAGGAGATAGGAATTAGATGGGGGGCATCTAATTTAATTTGATTTTACTGCACAGTGCTGTGTTTGTGTAGGGTAATAATTATCAGCTAGGCCGTTCGGTCCTGGTGCTCATGAAGTTGTTAACCATCTTTCACAGATCGAATGAAACTGAAGAACAAAAGACGGAAGAAGATGGAGGGGACTCCTTACACGCTTCTGCTGGACACACTCTCACCCATGGAGTACAGTACGGAGGCTGATTAGGCCACACAACGGGAGGAGGGAAAGGGCCGGCCTCTGATTGGTGGGGGCAGCCGGCCTCTGATTGGTGATCCTCAAGATGGCAGACAATAAATCGCATATGTTCATGTTTAATGTGCAAATTGTTCTAAAGGTTGCTTTATAAGAAGATATGCAAACAGCACTGTGTAGTTTGTCTGGAATTCTGTTGTATTCCCATTGCATTTTCTATTGTTGCTAATTTAGTTGCTGTGAAAAAGAAATAAAGTTCATACAAAACCCTAACCTTACTTGTACTTGCTTATCTTAAAAAGTGGGGTCCCTGAAGGTAACGTATTTTAGATATTTAAAAAGAATTCTTGATTCTCAACCATATTTAACAATAATCTATCCATCTTCCATGACTGCTTAGTCAGTACAGGTAACTCTGAGCCTGAAGCTCATACCAGGAAGCACATGGGAACAAGGGCCAACATGGATGGAGGCTATTCCCAGGCTGAGCGCAATTTAGAGTTCAGTTGTAAGTGAATGGTGTGTGAGTGTGCACTGCGATCCTGAATAGGACATGCAGTTTCTGAAAATGGATGGGTGGTGAGATTGTCAGTTAATTATAATGCAAATAACTGACCATAAAGTATACCAGCAGATTTATTACACAGGAGAGGAGATCAAGAAATGCCACATTGTGATACAAATATCTTCAGTATTTTACATACAATGTCACGTGGTCAAAATCGTCTTATGCCGTATGACCAGTCATGCTTTGGCCTTAATGAGCCCTTCTAATGCCTTCGCGACCTGGTCCACGTTCATATTGTCCAGCGCTACACCATTTTCTCTACCAAACTCTGAAACAGATAAGAAATTACGCATTAACATACACGTAAATGCGTCCAAGAAAACTCATAACGTAAGGATTTTTAGTAACGCATTTCATTATATATCGTCATAGTCACTCTTACCAAACCGAGCCCAGAGTTTAGGCTTGACTCCCGAACATTCCCTGATCAGGATGGGAAACTCAGGATTTGCATTCTTTAAAGTGACATAATGTTGTTCCACGAAGTCCCTGTTAGATTAAATTACCACAGAAGTATATTTCACTTAATCATAATTTATGACCTCACACCAATGACTTAGTTTGCTCTTACAATATCTTAAGTGTAATCATATCCATTTTAAACGTGCGTTGAAATTGTTGTTATGGGATCTGGGAAATATTAAAGCCATTGATGGTGTGGTCCCATTTTTTTCCAATATGTTGTAAATAACATCCAAAAGGATGGCATAGCCTATAGCCACACAGAGAGATGTAATTCAGTTACTAATTCATTAAGTAATTTATAATCATTATAGAATCCAATAATCAATGATATACTACCTCGCCCCTTGACTGGCTGGCGACGTCTGGCAGAAATGCAGGCGAACCTCCCGGAGATTTCTGCCAAGGTTAGATCCGATAGCTCTGACAACTGCGGCAGCCATGATTTTCTCCTCAAGCGCAGTATAGGATCTGGATCCAGCCCTTTTTCTATTATGGACCAATAAAAGCTCGAGGGGCTACTTCGCTGTAAGCCAATAGTAGTCAGAGATTGAGAGTGACGAGTAAAGTAGCCAATCAACAGAGATGTATTTTTGCCTATTGCCCAATCGACATTAGGAAGGCTTAAAAGGCTAAAGTAATCGCTCATAGCTCGATGGAAATATCTGCGCAACTACACAGCCTGTCATTTCCGTTTGGGGGATGTAGTTGAGTGATGGTTTGGTGTTGACTAGGCCTAGTATGTAAACCGCGTCCGAAATCCTTAAGAAGTTTATTATAGTCGCTGGGAAATTGGCTTCTCCTCAGCGAGTAATTAAAACGGGCTATATCGAGTAGCTTATCAGCGGGCAGACCATTTTTTATCAACATGCCGGAACGAGAAAGTAAGTTGAGTTGTTTTGTTGCCCGGCTGCTGTTTTCTACGTAAGCAGCTAGCTGGCCTGACAACCGTGTCAAGCCTTAAACTTTCGCGATGCTTAAACCTTTCAACTGTTAATTTTGTTTCTAGTAGACTATTCAGCATACTAAGTATGCTGCCTCTGTGCACTGACTATTCGTTTTATTTTATGTGCTGTTTTGCTTAACTACCTGAGCTGCATTGCCTATTATGCATCTTTACCGTCACTACAATTCTGCGTTTGGTTTATGGAAAATTCCAATTTGCTTTGCTACAGGAGATTATCTGCAATGGAAATGTATTATTCGGTAAAACGATAATAAAGGCTGAACCTTTAAAGCGAGTAGGTTCGGTTTTTTAGAAGCCGCCTCAAATACTTAATATTTAATGAGGGCGGAGTCTGTTGCGGTGGGCGGGGCCTCCGGTATCTCTCGCACTGTGGACGCGCATTGGGGCCCCAGTAGGATCATGGCAGCCGGGCCAGAAACTCACTCTGTCCGATTGCTCTCTGCAGCTGAGCTGTACTCCAACCCCCTCGCCCCGGATAACCATGAAGTGGAAGATCACCGGTCGGCGCTGCAGTGAGTTTAAATTGCCGTTTCAAATGGCGTTGACAATTAGTAATATTTGATGGATTTTTTTTTTGATGTCGTCAGAATCGTATGTTTGCATTTGTATAGTGCAACTTAATCGTGTCTTCCTTGTAAATCCTAGAAGTTTGTTCAGCATTACTTTGAACAATAGGAATATATTGTGTATTTAAACGTTAAACATGGATACCAAAATACTGATTTCTGTTCAGGTCCAATATGAGAAGTTATCAGTCCAGATTCAGTGTAATGGTAAAGCACTAAACTGTGAAAGATGCAAAATAAATTGAGTCATGCGTTTCAGATGGTTTGTGTGTCATGCACTTTAGTCACTTGTCTTATCCATAGAATGAGGTCGCGTTCTCTCTCCTTAGATCTAAGCTGACCAATGAAGACTTCAGGAAGCTTTTGATGACCCCTCGGGCAGCGCCTTCGTCCGCTCCCCCTTCGAAGTCCAGACACCATGAGTAAGTGACACTTTTTGTCTGCGTCCTGCAAACGCATACTGAAGACCTGAAACAAACAAGGCATACAGTAGAATGAAGAGTCGGTAACGCCATGTGTGGCTGTGGTGCTGACCCAGAAAGTCTCCTTATGCTTTGTGTCCTGATTTCCACAGGATGCCAAGGGAGTATAACGAGGATGAAGACCCAGCAGCCCGCAGGCGGAAAAAGAAAAGGTGCCTGGATGAAACTAGGCTTCTCTGCTGAACTACAAATAGATCAGCTGCTGAGAGACTCTAATGTGGCATTGTAAATATGATACTGCAATGTTAAGACCAGCAGACTGAAGAGCAAGTTATTATCCATATTTAATGTCAATAAACATGTAAACTGATTTCAGTGACCATTTCAGAACTGAAAATGTTGTTAGGGTCCTGTTATCGTAGTTTGGTTTACAATGTGAATCTACCATCCCAGTTACATTGTGGCATGCCGCTGTCCACTTTAATAGTGCCTTTGCTTGATTGCACTATGTGGCTACACATCCACCCCTTGTGACCTTTGACCTCGCGCCCCCTCCTCCCCAGTTACTATGCCAAGCTGCGGCAGCAGGAGCTGGAACGCGAGCGAGAGCTGGCGGAGAAGTACCGCGACCGTGCCCGTGAGCGCCGCGATGGTGTCAACAAGGACTACGAGGAGACCGAGCTTATCAGCACCACGGCCAACTACAGGGCGGTGGGGCCCACGGCCGAGGCGTGAGTGCCCTTGTGTCTGTTGCCCCCTTGTGGCCGTCAAGGCCTCCGCATCTCGCTCACTGCTCAAATTCTGCGTCCCCAGGGATAAGTCAGCGGCCGAGAAGAGGCGTCAGTTGATCCAGGAGTCCAAGTTCTTGGGTGGTGACATGGAGCACACTCACTTGGTGAAAGGGTTGGACTTCGCCCTGCTGCAGAAGGTCAGCCTCTGCCTTGTCACCATGCTGGCCGTGCCCACTGAGAGGCGCCGGTATCTAAAAATGGCAGAAAGTAGGGCGCCCTGTTCCCGAGCCCGAGCCTCCCTGGGGCAGGTTTAGGACAGGAGCCAGGGAAATGGGAATGCCACCCTGTACAAACCAACCCCATTATGAGAAACAGGGGTCTTACTGGTGTCTGCTCTGGGTTGCCAGGTGAGAGCTGAAATCACCAGCAAGGAGAAAGAGGAGGAGGACTTGATGGAGAAGGCGCAGAAGGAAGTGAAGTATGTGCCCCCCGTCCCTCTGTGCCCCTCCTGGCTTGATGCTCAATACGGCACACTTGCACCCTATTCTCTAAGCTGATTTTGGATTGGTTCATATCCCTACCACAGATTTTAAAAATGTTTTCTGATTTCCCCCAGGAAAGACGAAGATCCAGAACAGAAAATTGAGTTTAAGACTCGTCTGGGTGAGCGCTCCTTTTTATATATATATGTATATGTATATGTGTATATATATATATATATGTATGTGTGTGTGTGTGTGTGTGTGTGTGTGTGTGTGTGTATTATGTTATTATTAATCTATCCCCTTTCTATAACCATTAAGTACATGAACCCATAGCATGGGGAAGTGGTTGGCTGTCATTGTACTGCTCCACTTGGACATATGAGGTGTCCTTATGCCCCCCAAGGGAGGAACATCTACCGCATCCTGTTTAAGGGCCGTCAGATGGAGCGTAACGAGCTCTTCCTGCCGGGCCGCATGGCCTATGTGGTGGACCTGGAGGACGAGTACGCGGATACAGACATCCCCACCACGCTGATCCGCAGCAAGGCCGACTGCCCCACCATGGAGGTGCGTGAGAAGCCCCCCCGGTCTAGCACGTGCGCCCCGTCATCAGTCTCATGCTAATGTCGTCTCTCCCCCCCCTCCAGGCCCAGACCACTCTCACCACCAATGACATTGTCATCAGCAAGCTGACCCAGATCCTGTCCTACCTGAGGCAAGGGACACGCAATAAGAAGATGAAGAGGAGGGAGAAAGGTACTGGGAATGCTGGACTGCACCCGGGAACACAGGGCTTTTTACTGCCAGCCTATTGGCTTAACCCGCACAAGTGTGGGGAGGTGTCAGTAAAAGTGATGCATTTTAAAGGCATTGCATCAACGGAGTCACGACACTGCTTTTTCTTCTCAGGCAAGCTGGATGAGAAAAAGGCACCGGAGGCAGATATTAAGTAAGATGCCCATGGAGTCTCGGAGTCCTGTTTTTCTCCAAAGCCCCTCCTTCCTGCTGACAGTGATTTTCTTTCAAACATGCAAGCATTTAGTTTAGACACTCACTGCATGCCGTTGCACATTCTGTGCATTTCTGTAGTTTTTACCTTTAGGTGGATGGGTCAGTTTTAACTTGGCCATTCCTCCATCCCTCAGCATATTTGACGACATCGGCGATTACATCCCGTCTACGACCAAGACGGGCCGCGACCGGGAGAAGGAACGGTACCGGGAGAAGGACAGGGAGCGAGAGCGAGAGCGAGAGCGGGAGCGGGAGCGCGAGGAGGAGAAGCGGAGGCACAGCTACTTTGAGAAGCCCAGACCAGACGATGAGGTGACCTCCCTCTCGGGCCGTGGCCCCAAGGCCCCAAAGCTGCTGTCAGTCACTTCTGTGAATCTCACCTTGTGTCTCTCATGGGAGATGACTCACTTCCCTTTTCTTCCCCCCCCCACCATGGCAGGCTCTGGAGATCGAGAAAGGTAAGTATCCTGTAGATACTTGATAAATCAGCGTGGTGATGCCGTGCGCGGGGGTGTGTGACTGATGCTCCCTGACAGTGCCGCTCTTCCTCCGTATTCTCAGGCCCCGGATCGGTGAAGGACCAGATCAAGCTGATCAACGAGAAGTTCGCTGGTGCTGCAGCTGGCCAGTGGCAGGTTCAGGAGGCATATCCTTTGTGTGGGGGATGGGGTGGGGGATGATGGGGNNNGGGTGATGGCGGGGAAGGGGAGGTGGGTGTGGGGGGAGGGGAGGATGAGGGGAGGAGGGGGGGGGGGAGGGAGTTCGCCTGGTTTTGACGGGCATGGCGTTCCTTGACCCACCGACACTGGTATATCCCGTCGTGAGGAGAAGAAGCATGTCGGGGATTTCTTTGGGATGTCCAACAGCTACGCTGAGTGCTACCCTGCCACGTAAGTGTGCTGTCTACCCATAGGGCGGAGCTTCATGTTGCCGCGGCGACAGGCCCTTGTCCAGAAACTCTACAGTCTTGCTGAAAGGAGTAGGGGAGATGTCAGGTGATGGTGCTCCGACCTGGGTTGCGATGAGGCTAAGTCTGTGTCTCTGATCAGAAGATCAATAGTTCGAGCCTCGGCTGGATTGTCGCATGTCTGTGGGCCTGTGAGTCGGGCCCTTAACCCCCTGGGGTGCCGCACGTCAGCTGACCCTGCTCTGTGACCCCCCCAAGCTACTAGAACTAGATGCGATAGACGAGAAGAATGCCAGTGTACTCATGCCAACGGCAAATGGAGAATTTCTCTGTATCCGCTGAACTGTATTTTTGGGAAAGAGGACATGCAGCTTCCCTGTGAGTCCTGGCCCAGCTTAGGTGTTAGTGATCCTAGCGGCGGTCGACGCTGTCATTTGAAAGAGGGCCGTGTTTCTCCGGCACACCCGGTGTTTTGGTTACTTGGCCGGTGCTCCGTAAGGCCGCCTCTTCCCCTTTGGTCCAGGTCCCCTCATTCATTCCTCTTGGCTCTTCCTCAGGATGGACGACCTTGCTGTGGACAGCGATGAGGAAGTGGATTACAGCAAAATGGACCAGGTGTGCTCCCCGGGACCGCTGAGCCGTGGGTGTGGTCGTTACCCATCACTGAAACAGCAGACTGTTTAGCTGCCTGGGTATCAGGACACCTGTCAGAATGATACTGCCTTTGCATGATGTGATTGGTCATTTTGACTTTTTTTTCTCTCTTTCTCTCTCTCTCTCCAGGGTAACAAGAAGGGCCCCCTCGGACGCTGGGATTTCGACACCCAAGAGGAATACAGTGACTACATGAACAACAAGGAGGCTCTGCCAAAGTATGTTCCCAATCAGTTTGGTTGTGCCTCCTGGTGCGGAAGCTCATGGGAGTTTTACTTGTAGAAACAAGTTCTGAGAGCAGAAGGAAAAACGATTGGCTCAGAGAGAACCACTCAGATATTTTCAGATGTCAGACCGACCAATCAAGATGTCTTGGTCCCGCCTCCTCCAGTTGCTTGGGCCCACCTCCGCAATCGTATCTGTCTGAACCATTTTTTTTTTTAATTCTTCCCTCAGAACGTTAGTGTAAGCAAAACTCCCACAAGTGGTGTGGGATGCCAACATCCTTACAAATTGTCAGGGGAAAAACTGCTGTGTTGTGGCCACTCATCCCAAACTGTCATTTGGCTTCTGACTGGATTTGGCTTAATCTCATAATGTTTCCCTATTCAGGGCTGCATTCCAGTACGGAATTAAGATGTCAGAGGGACGGAAGACCCGTCGTTTTAAGGAGACCAATGAGAAGGCTGAGCTGGACAGGCAGTGGAAGAAAATCAGTGCAGTGAGTGGACGATGGGAACCGGAGGGCGGGACTTTGGGCAAGTAGTCACCCATGTGCTGTGGGCACGTAGGGAGGTTAATGGAAGGGAGATCTTTCCAGAGGCATTAAGTGACGGCCAACATTGTGAAGGAGACACTATGTGCTACTGTATGTACTAGTAGGTAGCGCCTGTGTGCTACGCTGCTGCTGTATGTGGTCACGAGTAAACATGCTAAAATTTACTTTTTTATTTCAGATCATTGAAAAGAGGAAGAAGATGGAGGCTGATGGGTTGGTCATGCTTTCTGTTAAAATACTTAGTGTTTGACAGTAGAATGACCTTACTGTTGTGTTTCAAAGACACACTTCTTGCATTGCTATGGTCAAATCTGTTCATAAAACAGTCAAAAGTAAGTGTTTAAACAGCAAGGTAATGGTATTGCTGGAAATGACTGGTTTTATGAGGAAGTTATTAAAGTCTAGTTGGTAGGCCAGTTAAATATGCATTTTAGTATTCGAGTGATGTTCTTGTTTAAACATCAGTTTCTTTTTCTCCCCTCCAGGGTTGAAGTGAAGAGGCCAAAATACTGAAGGATAGGAATTTCAAAGCATCTTTATATAACAATTTGTTTCCATGTGCATAGAAATTGAATTTTGATCCCTTGTGTGATGGAATTCTGTGTATGTCGAGAGGGCTGTATGGTCTCAGTTTTATAATTGTAAGAAATGTTAGCATAACATGATAGACCATGTTTTACACCTTTGTACATAAGTCATATTCTGGGAATTGTTGGTTGTGCTCTTCCAATAAATGAGAATTGTGTCCATTTCCTGATTTTCATATCTGAAACGCAAGAATTTAATTGTGTGTGTGTGTGTGTGTGTGTGTGCGCGCGAATTCCGAGGCGTTCCCATGCCAGCCGGGACACAATCTCTCCCCATTTTTCATGAGCTGAACTCAAACATCGGAAATTTTTTCTACATACACAAAAGACTCATTTCTCTCAAAGATAGTTCAAAAATCTGTCTAAATCTGTGTTAGTGAGCACTTCTCCTTTGCCAAGATAATCCATCCTACCTCACAGGTGTGGCATGT
>JAODKM010000046.1:2287860-2302471 GCA_026780845.1 Petrocephalus sullivani | reverse complement strand
GCTTCCTCGTGTGGTATCTCTGCGCGGTGTATGCCAGCCGGCTCTCTCTGCAGCTTCCTCGTGTGGTATCTCTGCGCAGCGCTCCGGCCAAACCTCCCCCCCGTAACACCGCAGGACTATCGGAGAAAGGCCCCCCAAAAGCTAATACCCCCCCCCCCCTTGGGAGCAGACCCGAGGCAGCCAGGGAGCGGCAGCCCCCTCACCCAGCATGAACACAACCCCCCGATCGACCCAGAGGTGTCCAGAGCACCCCAAAATCCCGGATCTCCAGCAGTGGCCCCGCAACGGTGCAGCAGGTACCAAGGCCCGCATCCGGCCAACCACCCGAGGGAGGAGGCCCCCCAACCAGCGCCACTCGCAACATCCCATGATGTTATTTTATAGCACACGGCGGGCCCCCCCCAACACCCACACAGGGCCAGAGACAGGGAGATAGGGGAGGCCACTCGGCACCCATCGCACCCCCGTGGAACATGTGTATGATCATGTGTTGTGTGTGTGTGTGTCTATAATGCATTACAATTTGGGGGTGCAGTTAAGGTTCAGGGGTGCCACTGCTGGAAGATGGTTGGGTCCCCCATCCCCCGCCCCTACACCCCATGCCCCTAGTGTAATGTGGACTGTGTGGATGTGCATTGACATTGGGCAAGCTGTCAGGGCATGGGCACCCCACTGCTGGTAGGCAGCAGAGTGCCATCTGCCCCAACCCACCCCCTCTGCCCTAGTGTCATGTGGTGTCTCATGTGCTGGTTAAAATTGAGAAGCAGTGTCTCTGCGCACCTCCCCACTGCCCCTCAAAGCCCTAGTGTTGTGTGTGATGTGATGTTGGGCTCAGGGGAGGAATAGGTGCATGCAATGAGCGCCCCCCCCAGTACTGGGGCCAGATCCCCGACTGGCCCCGATTAGACCCTGTGCCAGCAGGGGCACCCTGTGCCGGGAGCGCAACGGCCGACCCCAATCCGTCCCCACCACATGCGGGCAGCCACCCCCCCGAGAGCCAGGGCCACGGCCCCGGCCCCAGCCGGCGAGGCCCAAGCCCCAGACCCCCCCCCACACCAATGAAAAGGTGCAGACAAGGCCCAAAGGATGGTTTTCTTAGCTATGGTTAGTACTGTGAGGAGCATGCAGGATTTGTTAGTTTCTATACTGATACTAGTAAGATCGCCTTAGGCAAGGTGATAGATCTTCAAAAAAATTTTGCCAGAATTCACTGACCGGTGTGCAGTACCAAAAAGCGTGCATGAAATTATCTGGAGTGTCATTCTTGCAAGTTATACACTTATTAGTGTCTCTGATACCCATCTGGAACATCCTTTGTCCTGTATAATGTGTTCTGTGTAGGATTTTCTACTGTATTAACTGCAGGTTAGAGTTTTGAGTCATCCTAAAGATATTCAAGCAAATTTGCATCCAGAAGTTAGTGTCTGTGTTGATGAGTAAATCCCTTTCCCATTTGTGGGTAGGGAGCAAGATTGTCGTCTCTGATTCAGCTAAATACACATAAATTCTGGAGAGTAGTTTTTTGGTTGGCGTTATTAAGAATTTTAGGTGTGAGTTCTAGGTCTAATTGCTTACCGTTTAGCCTGTTTTGTATTATTGATTTGATTTGAAGATATTCTAAGTACTTATTCTTGTCAATGCCATAAGTTTGTACTATTTTGTCAAATGACATCATATGATTGTCTTGGGTAATATGTTCTAGGCGCCTTATTCCTTTGTTATACCATGCTGTGTGATATGTTCTAGGCGCCTTATTCTTTTGTTATACCATACTGTGTGATATGTTCTAGGCGTCTGATTCCTTTGTTATACCATGCTGTGTGATATGTTCTAGGCGCCTTATTCCTTTGTTATACCATGCTGTGTGATATGTTCTAGGCACCTTATTCCTTTGTTATACCATGCTGTGTGATATGTTCTAGGCGCCTTATTCCTTTGTTATACCATACCGCGTGATATGTTCTAGGCCCCTTATTCTTTTGTTATACCATACTGTGTGATATGTTCTAGGCATCTGATTCCTTTGTTATACCATACTGTGTGATATGTTCTAGGCACCTTATTCCTTTGTTATACCATACTGTGTGATATGTTCTAGGCGTCTGATTCCTTTGTTATACCATGCTGTGTGATATGTTCTAGGCGCCTTATTCCTTTGTTATACCATGCTGTGTGATATGTTCTAGGCGCCTTATTCCTTTGTTATACCATGCTGCGAAGTGTATAATTTCTTTCTTTAGCAGGATATCAGGGTTGTTCCAGATGGGTGTCATGGGACCAGTGAAGTTTTATTTATTTTAAGAAATTCCCACCAGGTTGTCAGTGTTGTGCTGATATTGATGCTCTTAAAACAGCAGTGTCGTTTCTGTATGTGACTGATAAGTGGCAGATCGTAGATTTGAATGTTGTTACATAAGGTTTGCTCAATATCCAAACAGTTATTGCCTAATTGATTTTGTGCAGTCCATTTTAGTATTCCTGTCAATCTATTGGCAAGACAGTAATTATAAAAATGTGGAAGCTCCAGACCACCATTACTTTCTTCAGCATTTCTTGGTTTTGTCTCAGAAACAACATGTTTGATGTCACCCCGCAAGTTTTCTATTGGGTTAATGGATTGGGCTGGCCACTCCATAATGGCAATCTTGTTGGTCTGGAACCAAGATGTTGCTCTTTTACTGGTGTGTTTGGGGTCATCGTCTTGCTGAAACACCAATTTCAAGGGCATAACCTCTTTGGCATACAGCAACATGACCTCTTCAACTATTTTAATGTACTCAAATTGATCCAGGATCCCTGGTAAGTGACAAATAGGCCCGACACCATAGTATGAGAAACCTCCCCATATCATGATGCTTGCGCCACCATGCTTCTCTGTCTTCTGAGTGTACTGTGGCTTGGATTCAGTGTTTGTGAGCTTACTTTTATCAGTCCACAAAATGTTGTGCCATTTCTCTACTAAAAACAGTGATGGATCACATTAATGATGTCGGACTGCTATTATTTTGAGCACAACTGTATTTAATTGTAGAATTTGTAAATTAGACCAACTGATAACTGCATGCTTTCAGCAGATGTGCAGGATTCAGTCTCCCTCAGCCTTGAAGTTTCGACTAAGCAGACTTGTTCAGTCTAGCTTATAGCTACCTACTCACCCCAAGATTAGCCCCATAGTGTGAGATGCAGAGCTTGGTGGGGATTGATGCCTTTGGAACTGTGCTATCAGTGTTGTCACTCTAGCTAAACAGTTGGAGTGCTGATGGTCAGGGACTCCCCATGCCTCTCCCTGCTACTTATGCTGCCATAGTCAGACCTGCCGGAACGTACATGTTACACTCACCTGACCTAACTGCTTGCACGGCCTCTATTATCCTCTACCTTTGGCTAGTGCAACCCCCTCTCCTACCCCCCCCTTCTGGCATGTGCTGCCTGGAAACCCAAAAAATCAAGATATCCTGCCTAACCTGCTGCCTATGATGGCCCTACTACCGGTGATGTCCTTCCTATCTGCCCGCCCTCCTGCCTATGCCGTTCCTCCTGCATGTCCTGCTGCCCTACCACAATCCATCCTGCCATCAGAAGCAGCAGCATCACCTGCCTGCCCTCCAAATTTATTTAAATTTTTTAATCAATTTGTTTAAATGTTCTGTTATTTTGACTTCCTCTGCAGGTCCCTGGAGGATGGGCTCCTCCTTGAGTCTCATTCCTCCCAAAGTTACTTCTTACTAGGGAGTTCTTCCATGCCACTGTCACCTCACTGGGGGTTTGGTCAAGGGTAACGAATAGTGCTTTGAGACAGTACAATGTGAAAATGTGCTATACTAATAAAAACTTAAACTTAAAATTGGATGTTGTGATTAATGTCAAAATGTCTGCTTGGAAGCTCAATACCATCTGATCCCGAGTTCTGAAAGTATTTTACTGACAAATTTATTAAATTATGCCCTAGCAAGCATAAATTTATGAAAGTAATAACAAACAACAGAAATTTTGCATACAATTATTCTCATACCGTTATTACCTAATAACTAAATAAATAGAATTGTTATTCATTTTCATTTTATTATAATTTTAATTATAGCCTCATACATTTGGGGCGAACTGAGGTCTTCAAGCCGCAAGTGAGGCCGCAGAGAAAGCCATAAGGTGGCTTTGGTTAAAGAGGGCTAATCCATGGGTGGCTGCTGAGATGCAAGCTGGGGCCTGATCAACCCCGGCTGGGTCGCCTGGGTGAGGGTGTATGATGTTGAAAGACCCGAAACACCTGATGATCTCTGGATACATCACTGAGTATGCATCTCATTGCATCCAGGAGATGTTTCTTGTATAGTATGAAAATTTTGATGGAAAGAGGAATAAAAAAGAGGGATATAGGTGGAATTTCAAAAGTAAAAATACAAGCACATTTGTTGTTGATGGGTGGAAAAATTCAGCAGTGGAACGGAGCTTCTAGGTAAAAAATACGAACTGTAGGAGGAGACACTACGTGCCAAACATTTGGGAGAAGAAAAATAAGAATGCAAATTTCAGAGGGCATTATTTTAAACATTATACAGTAAAACAGCTTCAACCTCTGCAGATAGTAAATGTCGTCATTGCTCTACTTGACTGTTTTAAGGTTTTGAACGAACATGCAGATGGTGACCAGATACAATGCTGCAAAAATTGCACACTGATTGCACACTGATTTTCAATGGGTCTTACAGGGAAACATGCCAACATTCAGAGGGCATTATTTTTTAAATCCTACAGTAAAACATCTTGAAACTCTGCAAACAGTAAGTGTAATCATCGCTCTATTAGATGGTTTTAAATTTTTGAATGAACAGTTAGATGTGACCAGATGCATTGCTGCAAAAATGACAGATTGCACACTGATGTTGTAACTCCTGCACGCATTTTCAGTTCATAACAGGGTTGTGCACCATTCAGAATTGACTTGGAAATGACCATGAAAATGAAATTTAATTCATAAAATTGGTTGAAAAAACTTTGCAGAATCAGAATTAGAATTTGAAGGAAGTATAATTAAAATGGGAGTAATTTCACATACATAGTGTAAGTGCAGCTGTAACAATACAGCTTAATATTTCAAATGGATTACACAGCACGTTAACATAAACAGCATACACTGCAGCCCCCCGGCCAACATAACCCAAATCCACATTGTTAGAATAGGCTAAAGCAACTACCCGATTTTTATCTTACAATCATGCAAAGTTCACTCACTTGTAAATATATATAAGGTCAATATATACATCTAGGAAGTAAATCTATTATGTATTTATATTTTGCTAGATTAAATTGCATTCATGTGTTCAGAGCTGGCCCAAGGCATAAGCGAACTAAGCGGCCGCTTGGGGCCTCCACGCCACCAGGGGCCCCCCAAGAGTGCTTGAAATGTCAAGATATCTTGATTTAGTCGTTGAGGGGGGCCCAAATCAAATTCTGCTTAGGGCCCCATAAAGGCTCAGGCCAGTCCTGCATGTGTTGTATGATTGCATTCATTGAATTGCTTCGGATTGAAATATTTATATTTGTATTACATTGTATTAATTCAGCATTTTGATATTTGAATTTAGTTTTCATAATATATTTTTATTATTCAATCTCCATTATATTTAAAAATGTATTGATTTAATCTATATTTATTTGATGTTCTGTGATTAAATAAACTCAGATTTTGACAGGAACTGAATGTAACTAATTCTTATTAAAACCTTAATCAAGTCTCATGTATTCATTGTTATATATATTAATTATTAATATATATTAATTATTACTATTATTAATTATTTCTAGTTTTCGTTGCGGACTATAAGCGGTTGAATCGGGATTCCGAACCAGATTTTATATGATGCGAAGTTCATACTACAGCTATGCAAGCGCAACCTACATTGTCGGTTCGAGTCTCACTCGGCGCAGTGCAATTTTTTTGTATTTATGTGCAGTTCACCTGTTAGGGCCAGAGTATTAAGTGCAAGCACGTAATAACTCTCTTTAAATGCAGACAATGGTTCTTATTTACATTTATGTAATCTTAGGAAAAATGTGTACCGCGTCAAGGTAATTATTGGTAGCGACAGCCAATCACGTCGGCTTCTGCTACCAAGATTCAGGCAATTCTTGGTAGCGGCAGCCAATCACGACGGCGTCTGCTACCAAGATTCAAGCTCTCAAAACTTGGTAGCGACAACCAATCGCGTTTCTTTCTATAATATTTTATTATTTAATAATATTATATTTAAAATCGATTCGCTGATAATTTATATTTATTTGCTGTTATGTGACGAGGTCAAGGAACTGAAAGTAACTGCAGTTCTTATAGAAACCCCGAATCATATCGCATGAATTCATAGTTATATATAAATATATATATATAAAATCTTCAATAGTGTTATTTAATTTCAGTGGCATCCCTATACTGTTTTTTCTCCTGACTATCTCGGGACTATCTCGAGTCGGGATTCGATACCGAATTATACTGCAGCTATGGTTCTGCAACCTAAATATTGTGGTTAGAACCTCGCTCGGGGCGGTGCATCACGTCGGCTTCTGCTACCTAGATTCGGGTCATTCTTGGTAGCAGCAGCCAATCACGTCTCTTCCTCCTACCAAGCAATGAAAAGGACGCCCCAAATGTCCGCCCTCCTGCTGCAAGACCTGACCGATTTAAGTGTCCTTAAATCGCAAAGAGCAATCAGAAGTAAATAATTTTTATTTATCTGGTAGTAAGCCGTCTTTTATTAACTTTTTCGGAAAAAACAGTTACAGTCCCTACGTCGTGAGTTATTTATATTTATTCCTTGATATATAGTTATTATAAAAATAATATACACGCCCAAAGAAAACATATGCCAATAATGTAAAATGAGACACCGTATTTCTTGTAATTGATATATAGACCTAATTCGTCAAATAATACACTGTTGAATTAACTATTGAAACGCAAATTACTACATGATATGCAGGTAATAACAGGCAAATAATTTATTTAGCAATCAAGTGGTAAGCCAAAGATTTTTAATTTTTCAAATTTTTTCAGTTTGTGTTTCAGTATCTTAAAACGAGCCCCCCTCACCTGCAGCACCTTCACACCTTTCTGTAGGTGGGTCCTCACACATGCTTGACTGGCAGTTTCAAACAGAAGTAAGATTGCGTTATTGCAATGGTATTGTCATGTGACTCTGAAGTATCTCATCACCATAAAACTGTACTTTTCCTTTAGTATCTCTCTTACCCTTGGCTCCATTTGAGAAGACTTCAGCTCCTGTGCCATCACCTGACCTGGCTGTAAGATTTTACTCTAATCAGCCTACATTGATTTCATACAAATGTACATGCTGATTTATTTCTTGGAAGGGAACCTTGACCACCTTACAGTGTTTGTTCATTTAGGACTCTGTTGGACCGGACAATATTGAGGGCTGTGCAGCTGTTAGCTCACTACATGTTCAGCCTGAGGGATCGCAGTCTTGCTTTGACACGTGAGGAGTCAGACCAGGTTGTTTCCCTCTGGAGGGCCCTTGCTGACTATAACCCGGAACGCACAGTGTACGCTCCTCCTCATGAGGTCAGCATCAGCAAAGGACATTTTAGGGCCATAAAGAAAACTGTGGCACCAGGGGTGGAATCAACAAAAACGTATAGTCATATGAGCTGTTTTTGTTGATTATCTCTCATTGCTCTGATACTTTAGTTGATTTGGATTGTTTCTGCTCGTTCTCATGTGCTTTGTTGGAACACACAGTCCTACACAGTGGCCAGACTGTAATCGGATTGTGGAGGCACTGTTTGTAAAGCTGTGTCTGCAGTTCCCAAATCCAAAGCGTGTTGGTGGCGTCAGACTGTCCAGGTGGACCCTCATTACCCGTGCCTACAAGCACATCAGGAAGTGCATTTTAAGCAGTGCACAAGTAATGCAGGAGACCACCATCCAACTGCCTAAAGTCAACAGCACCACACTTACACAGTGGTGAGTCAATCAATCAAAATTTATTAGTAAAACTTTTGCATCATGAAGAGCTGCAAATAATGCTGAATTATTGGGGTGAACTGCCTTAAATCCTTTCACATGTAGGTACTGCAGACATACTCGGGCCCAGGAGCGTGATATTCTGCACCAGGACATACATCCTCCAGAAGAACCAGTGTCCGGTCCTGTAGAGCAGAGCTCAATGCCTCAGATGGACAGTCTCACCTCCAGCTCCAAGTTTTTGCTCTTCCTCTGAACACTGCTGGAACTGCAAAGACAAAAAGACACTTGCTCTCCACTAACAGGTCCAGGTCCAGCGCCCCTTCCTCCTGTACCCCCCCCCCAGTCCCCCAGTCCTGCCCTTGTCCTCCGTTCCGCCTATGAATGGGAACGCTGCAGCAGCTGGGCCATCTCAGGCATCAGCAGCACCATACACCGCGCAGAGATACCACACGAGGAAGCTGCAGAGGGAACCGGCTGGCATACACCACGCAGAGATACCACACGAGGAAGCTGCAGAGGGAGCCGGCTGGCATACACCGCGCAGAGATACCACACGAGGAAGCTGCAGAGGGAACCGGCTGGCATACACCGCGCAGAGATACCACACGAGGAAGCTGCAGAGGGAACCGGCTGGCATACACCACGCAGAGATACCACACGAGGAAGCTGCAGAGGGAGCCGGCTGGCATACACCGCGCAGAGATACCACACGAGGAAGCTGCAGAGAGAGCCGGCTGGCATACACCACGCAGAGATACCACACGAGGAAGCTGCAGAGGGAACCGGCTGGCATACACACTCGCAAATTTGTGCAAAAGAGTCATGTCGTCCTGTGCAGAATGTGGAGCAAAGACAGAAAACCACCAGCACACTGGCAGTGTTTTGGAAACTGGTATTGTGAGGAGACAGCCAGAGTGCCACTGGCTGGGTGGAGGGAGAACCTGGCAGCTCCTGGTTAAGGGGGAGAAAAAAGACAAACATTAAAAATAAAGGCACTCACACGCATGCATAGTCACGCATGCACATGGAATTATAATGTTTACTTTTTCAGAGTGTTTGTGGTTTTAATTAATTTGTTTAAAATTGTATATTTATAGCTATCCAATTCTTTTAGTTGCCATATTTTATTCATTTTATCTTAATACATAACACAATCGATGCAATACACTGATAGATTTTCCATATTAATAGAACTTCAATGTTCAGGATTTAATTTACTGTTAGTGTTTTTTATTTGTCAAAATGAATATATAATTTAGTGTCTGCATTATTTATATTAATATTGATATTTGTATTTATTTTGTAAAGTATATTAAAAATCTATGTGCAGATAATTTATATTTATTTTAAACGAGTCATATATCGCGAGCTACCAAATGTACACATTCCATGGAAGCGCATCCTCAGCCGCCGTCCTCTGTATGCTGATGGTCGGGGCAATTCATATTTATATAATGTGTGAATTCAAATTATTTTAGTCATAAGACCAAGAAAAATGTTGTTCAATTAAGTTTAAAAACTTGCAAGAAATGTACACTGCGACTTACAACGAGAAGATACATATCCTGAAAGCCAAAATATAGATGTAGTTGCAGAAAAATAAATATATACAGTGGTGTCGTCCCTAGTATCACTGAAAGATTATTCTTACTTCTATATAATATAATGCATAAAGATGCAACGTTACATAAATATTTAAATTTTTTTCTTACGAGTGATTTTTTGTTACACTTCCATGACCTAGAGTGACTCAAGATGGCGGCCTCCATGGTAGTAACACGAGTTCTTGCAGTTTCGTAGTTGTTTGCAATCTCCTCTTAGACTCGTTTAATTTAATCATGTGTATGTTTCAGGGGGATCTCGATGCGTCTGTGCTGTCAGATAAATCTGATGCCGAACGCGACAGCTACGAGGTGAGTAGCAGACGAGGAGCTAAATTTACCGCATCGTGCTTCGAGTTTTTCTTCACAGTACTCTCGGAATTAAAGAAGCCATTGCGTTGTCTGATTAGCCAAGTGTTATTATTAGGAGGACGTAACAGAGGAGCCTCGAGAACCCAGGATTAGGGAGACTCCCGAAGACATCAGATTCGATGCCATCGTGAACACCCTGGCCTTCCACCCGACGCGGGACATCCTTGCCGCTGGTGACATCGATGGCGATATCTATGTGTGAGACTCATCCCAAGGTTATTTCTGACACCGTAAACAATAACCCAAAGAGCGCCATCCAATAACCAAGGATGTAGCTAAACCTGGGGTGACCAAATGTATGAAACTCACCCTGTCCATAAATCTGTACAACTATTTTAAAGATTTTTAAAGGTAAGAATAGGATGTGGGTAGAAAATATTGATTGTCAGTAAAACAACAAATTTAAGTTTGGCAACCCTGGTCCTCTTTTTCTCTAGGCTTATCCAGTTTTTGCTTTGGTATTTAGAAATCCCTGAAATGTCTAAGATTTTGCTTTGGTCCTTCTTAACATTTGCTTTGTACACTCAGAATGCTTTCTGTGTGCGTAAGTGGGCTGCTTTGATGCCTCTCTTTGAGTCCTGCCCTTGGTGTTGTCTTTTATTGCAAATCAAGATACGGTCACCCTAGCTAAACCATTTAACTGGTTTGACTGTGTGCTTGTGTGCTTTCATGATAGCGAGACCCTGTATGCTGTTTCAGATACTCCTACTCCTGCACAGAAGGGGAAACCAAGGAGCTCTGGTCATCCGGTCATCACCTTAAGTCCTGCCGGGAGGTGGCCTTTTCCCACGATGGGCTGAGTCAGTACAGCTGATGGACACCTACACTAACTTTTCTTTTGCACTTTCGGGGAATGTGGTACGGCATCTCCTAAATTGTTTCCAAAAAAATCCCTTTTTCTCACTTTAACAGAACTGTTTAGCGTGTCTAAGGACAAATCCGTTCATATTATGGACGTTGAGGAGGGAAAGTTGGTTACCCGCATACCAAAGGCTCACAGGTGAGACATTAAAAGTTTTAGTCAATTTTAAACATGCTTTTATGTTGGCTGATAGCCCTTTCTAGTCCTTAATTTCCCCCTCTTACAATGTCTAGTGTTCCCATCAACGCCTTGCTGGTAATAGACGAGAACCTCTTAGCAACTGGGGATGATGGTGGCACCTTGAAGGTGTGGGACATGCGGAAGGGGACGGCTTTCATGGACTTGAAACACCATGAGGATTACATCAGTGGCATCACGATTGATCAAGCCAAGAAGATCCTTCTAACCTCAAGGCATGAAGTGGAGGAGGGGAGAAATCGGAGTGAAGGCGAAGAGGGGCCCCTCTGGGTTTTACACACGAGGGTTTATTCACATGTTGTTTGTTTACAGTGGCGATGGCACTATGGGCGTGTTTAACATCAAGCGGAGGCGCTTTGAGCTGCTGTCTGAGTTCCAGGACGGGGACCTTACGTCAGTGGCCATCATGAAGGTCGGTCCTGCTACTCTCTGCTCCCTGAATCTGTAACTTTAAAGGCATTCTCTAACCTTTTTTATTCAATGTTTGCTTGTTTGGACATTTTGTTTTTGGTTTATTAATCTATAAAGTATAATCTATAAAGCTGACCAGAAAAATGCAAGTTAGGTCCCTTTGTTAGGTCAAAATATTGATTCTTTGGTAATTAAAAAATGTGTACAGTTCCAAATGCTGGATATGTAGTTTAAGAAGTACAGTTTGACCGATTTAATTATGGCAATCATCAAATGTGTTGAATTAAACAAAATAGAATGGCCCTGTTCTTGTCCTCCCCTCCTGCCCTGCAGCGTGGCAGAAAGGTTGTTTGTGGATCTAGTGAAGGAATGATCTATCTCTTCAACTGGAACGGCTTTGGTGCCACCAGCGACCGCTTTGCGGTCAAGGCGGAGTCGGTGGATTGCATCGTCCCCATCACTGACAGCATTTTGTGTGTTGCGTCCATGGATGGCGTGGTCAGGTCAGATATGTTGCATCGTTGCACAGGTGCTTAACGGGGAATAGGGCTGGTACCTCATTGCATAGTTTTGTGAAACTGGAAAAGCAGAAACCCAGACTGACAGTATTATTGCAATAAAAAAGCAGCTACCTGAGAATTTTTCTTTCTATTCTAGCAATATCCTAGCAGTATTTTCTTATACGATGATTTTTAGGAATACTAAGTTTAGGATCCAGTTTAGAGTTTCTCAAGACACTGTTGGTTGTAGCGTTGTTCCATCTGCCAGAAACTGAAAGGAGGTGGGTCTTGGAAGAGCTGTGAAGTCCTGCATTGTTTTGATATTCTCTTGAGATCCAGGATGAAAAAAAAATGTGATTTCACAGGAAGAGGAAGTTGGCAAGGTCACACCTCCACACGTGTGATGTCATTTTAATTCCCTAACTGTCCTCCTTAAGGAACAACAGGACGTGTTTGGCATAGTATAGGAGATATGAACAAAAACAAAACATCATCTACAGAGTAGAAAAATGAATTTCTGGATCTCTGGTGGATATAGAGTTATTTCTATGTTTTCCACTAGAGGGAGTGTGGACACTACAAAAGTTTCCTCTGACATTGCGGAAGGGAATATTTTGGAATACAGATGCATGTTTAAATGATTTCTATTTTAAAATGACATTTTACTTGTGCAAACTTACAGTAATTGCCATCTGTCCTTGTACTTTTAGAGCGATCAATCTTCTGCCAAACCGAGTTCTGGGCAGCGTCGGCCAGCACTTAGGAGAGCCCGTTGAGCAGATCGCCCGTTCACGTGATGCCCGCTTCCTGGCCAGCTGTGCCCACGACCAGCAAGTGAAATTCTGGGATATCTCGGGCCTGCCTGCCATGCTGGTGAGCGACTACCGGCAGAAGAAGAAGAAAGATCGCAACCTCAAGGCCCTCAGCAAGAAGGCCTTTGGCACGGCAGACGACTTCTTCTCCGGACTCGCAGAGGAGACGGAAAGGGAAAAGGAAGAGGCGAAGGGGGATGAGAGCGAAGAGGAGAGTGACAGCGACAGTGACAGCGACTGAGAGCTCACTGCAAATAAACACTGCAAATGAACACAAGCTGCGTGTATAGGACTAATTGCTGGAATGAGCAGAGAAAGTCAGAAGGAATGGAGGAAAATAGTCTATAAAGGAGAGATTAACACATTTTGTAGGCACAAACTGCTGGGAAGTGTGGTACAACAGCAGTGTTCCTGCATCTTCTAAAATTTGTTTCACAAACATCTTCCCCAATGACTGGGGTGGGGGGGGTTAACTTTAGTTATGGAGTAATGATGTTTTGCAGACATGTATTGGGCCAGATACTTCTGCCTGCCAGTACTGATTTTTATTTAGTTTTTACATTAAAAATTTCCAAAGTAAAGACTGATTTTTTATATGTATATAATAATATATACAAGTTTTATGAGACTATTATATAGTAATATGGTGTTGTTTTTTATACTTTTTTCTTTTCGTGGAATCGTGGTCTTCCAGATGATCTATGAAATGCACCATGATTTGCTAATTGTCACCTCACGACCCTTTCCAGCTCAGTGTGATGTTAAGCATCTGATTTTTAGGACAATGTTTCAATCATTCAAAAAGGTTTATTAATCCAGAGCTCAGGAAGGCCTGCATCCTGTGATGCCCAGGACTGAGAATGCTGGTGGAGCGAGGAGACTCTGCTCCATGGCTACGGGGCAGTGTTCAGCCCTATCCGGGGGTCTCTGAGCCGAGTGTTCAGCCCTGTCCGGGGGTCTCTGAGCCGAGTGTTCAGCCCTGTCCGGGGGTCTCTGGGCTCCCGACCTGCATATCAGGTGGAATTTACTAAATCTGTCTGCTGTCACTGAGAATAATGATTTTTACTTGTCATTAGGTAAATGACAGATTGAAATATTTTCCCCAAAATTAAAATGTCTAGCTGAACTAGTCCTTCCTTTTGAAGGTTATGCATTTTTTTGTTTGAGTTTTGTAGTCCAGACAACTGCATTGATACAATCAATCTAAATAGTAAAACAGAGTAATTATTACAGGAAGTGAATATTTTACTTTAAACTCACTGACTTTACATGGTGACAATAAAAATGTATCCTACAGCTACTGGGATAGTAATGATGTGGTTTTTGTGTACAGTAATAAAAGGTAGACTGTGAGAAGCTCCTTCCTTACCCGTATGTTGTAGATGCCACATATCTTTGTCCTGAGGTGTTTCGCAGCTGTTTAGCATCAAAAACAAACACTAAAACACCAAGCACAGTTTTGTAAATGACGCTTTGTTGGAATTTTATGAAGCGTTGTTCAATAACCAGGGGAGAACGTGCCGTCTTAAATATCCTGTTCATGTGTGTGCATGTGCCCCTGATGGAACTGACATCCTGTCTGCAGAGTTTGTGTGTTTCTTGTGGAACTCGCGAGGGTAATCATTGCCATTCGTTTGGCTGTAAATCAGTGCAGGGGTGACATCTAAACTGTTTAAATACACCTGGAAATGGGATCTTCTTACATTTTTAACAGCACACAGTTAAAAGAAACTCTATAGAAGCCCCAGTGGCCTAATGGATAAGGCACTGGCCTCCTAAGCCAGGGATTGTGGGTTCGAGTCCCATCTGGGGTGTGATTTCCTTATATCAGAGCAAAGCTGATCGTAATACTGACATGTTTCAGAAGGGCCTCATTG
>JAODKM010000046.1:2252525-2269445 GCA_026780845.1 Petrocephalus sullivani | reverse complement strand
TCTGTCACTGTTAAAACAAACCTACCATTAAAATGATACTGTTCTGAGACTTTTCATTTCTTTGTCAATGGACAAACTTACAATATCAGCGAGGGGTCAAATAATTATTTCCTCGACTGTACATATTAGTGGCAGAGGGTTTGTTTACATTGGGGAGTCTCTAGATTAAGGAAAGTTTATATCATCTGTGATAAGTTAACTGCAGGTTAAGTTATGCGTAGTATATTAATTACAGCTATGGTAATTATTTCTGGTCACTAGCAAGTTGATTATTATTTTTTGTTTTTTTTTTCTCATGGTTTATTCTATGTTGTTCTTCATTTTGCAAATCATACTATTAATTTGTATGTGTCTGTCATTTGTACACTGTGTTCATTTGTTTTCAGGGCTTCTAACATTGAGCAAGGGGCTCAGAAAATGATCCACAGTTGTCACCTGACTGCACTGTGCCATCCATACAGACTCCGGAACCGGGAAGGCTAGATCATTTCGCACGGCTAGAAATATCTATGTATACTGCCTTAGTTATTAGTTTGGTAAACCCTGCTATGCATACAGCATAGATTTTCCGGCGTGGTTGAAAGTTTCAGTTATGTGTATCTCCATAATCGTGCCTCTCTTTCTAAGGGCACTGGAAGTCGTACTCAAGACAGTAATAAAACTCTTTCATGCACATGCATGTCGGAGTATTCATTTATTCAAGTGGGGCCAGAGGAGCATTCAGACGCCCGATATCGTGCCCATCAGCAATTGCCTTTCCCTTGCGCTCATCTCCAGCGGGATATAAGTGATGCGAAGTGGTTGTATGAGACCTCCTAAGTCAGAACCTTTGAAGTGATGTTCAGCGTGGCAGGCGGCTTGGAGTTGAACGGAGGGAGCAATTATTAGGATGAAATCTCGTTGATATACTTGCATGGTGATGGAAAGGGAGGAGAAGAGCCGGGAGACGACATGAGCGGAGGGGCAGATGGCTGCATCCCTCCATCCCCAACCTATTGTTCTGGGCCAGAGGGAGTCATGCGGAAACACGAACAATGATGCAGACCAGGGCTGGGGTCAGCGGCTCCATCAATGGCAGCAAACACAATGCTACTCCTTTCGATTAGTTTTCACTGCACTTACTGACAGCTGTCACTCTGTGCGTGAATGTTAAGTGCTCCCTTTGAAAGCCACGAGTTTCAATAGAAATAAGACATGGTGCTAGATGGGTTAATGATTGAATAAAATGGGTTTAGTTCACACAACCAGGTCCAAGACTGAGCTGAGGGAGCGCGTGATTATGGGTCTTGTGTTGTTGTGGTTTATCTTCACCTCATCTGGTTGTCAGAAGTGGAACAAATTCCTTTCGACGACCTGAAATTACCCTCCCCGAGAGATTCCTGTCACCTGGGGATGTATCTCTCCCACATATCTTGCTGTCTCGATGTGCTGCTCTCCGAGATTAATGGCGCACCCATGAAAATCAAGTGGAGAGCTGATTTATGAAGCTGCAGGCAGCGCATCGTGCACAGGGGGGCGAGCTGCGTGACTTCATAAAGTCACTCTGCGCAGACAGGTAAAATGTGACTGTCGGAAATTTGACCGTTCTTCACTGAAAACTTTGGAACTGTCAGGCGCGACCATTTAGCAACTATAGCTCCTCAAAGCACCAGCAGCGGTGCTGAAAGACAACCGCAATACCTGCCGTCATTCAGCACAAGCTCAAAGTGAAAGTTCGCGGTAGATTGCTTGGTGTTTTGGAACAAGTCATGAATCTTAAAGGTACAACAAAACAATATTTATAACTTTTTTTTCCTTCTGAAGGAAAAATCAGGTTTCGGTACAGCCACACTCTGAGGACAATCCTGAAATACACATCCAACTTTACTCAGCTTGGTCTCTGGTTTGCCAATACGTGCTGTAAATTCGCATCGCTGATAAATCATTCATATTTTTCCTGTATATCCCAGGTAGTTGCCCTATACAGAAACGAATTCGGGAGCTCTGTGTATATGAAAGTTACTCAAAATGCCACCAAGTACAATAAAATGCTGAATACCGGATTTTGTAAAGTAATATTACCAATAAACAAATTAGCTATGTACACAAGATGCTAATAGCCCTTTATCAATAGCCTATCGATATAAAAGATTTCACCTAGGCCTACTTAGTTCCTAGCCTGCTGGTCTTCAGGCATATGACAATAATATTACCGCTAACCAGCTTTTTGTATATGCGGATAATTGCAAAATGACTATAAAAAGTCATTTTACAGAGTTATTTTAGGCTACCAGTCTAAATGTATGCGTGTATGAGGGAGGAAATAATCTGCTGGATTTCAGCACCAGCAGCTGGCCATTCACTGCAGAATTAGCGGTCCTGGAACCTGGACCCTGACGGTGTGCGGTAACTGTAAACCTGTGGCCTCTAATCTCAGAATCTAGTGCAAATGAATATAGGGTAATCCCCCAATTCACGGTTCATTTGTTTTTCTCCTTTAATTTATTTTCTATTGAGTGCCAATTTGCTGAAATTTGTGCGAGCCCACACCTTCCGATTTCGATAGCTTTACTAATTTATTACTGGAATTTACTTATGAAGACGCCTTGCTTACATCACGCCCATCTCTAACGAAGTTAATGTGTTGATCGCTGTAACTTTTGCACTGATGACAGTGCCCCCCCCCCCCACCCCCCCAATGAAGCTGAAACGGGCGGGGGCGAGAGGGCGAAACATAATTAAAAACTTGTCTTTTGTGTCGTTTCTTTTTACAGTGCGCTCGCTGGAGATCCATGTAGCTGATTTGTTCCCATCATCGATCTCACCTGACACCTGGATCCCTCCCGCATCCCGTCGCCTTTCCCGCACGGCTGGGCGCTCCGGAGCCAATCAGCGCGGACCGCACCGCACCGCCCCGCAGCGCCCCGCAGACCGAGCGCCGCTCGCCGCTCGCAGACACCGGCCAGCCGGCTCCCAGTGATGCCAGCGCATCCTCTCCTGCAGCCTAAAAGTTTTGTAGGGTAATCGCGGTTTACCTCCTCCCCTATTTCCCACTGCTAGAAATGTGATGCATTGCATGTCTGCAGCGTCCTGGGGGCGGGCGTCTTTATTTTCCATTTTTATAACAGTTTTCGGTTTTATTCTAAAGGCACGCAGGAGCGGACGGGACGTAATGAAAATGTTCAGGCACACGTGTTAACACTGTGGAATGGTTCCAAAATAAACTGACAGCTGAAAAATCAACCTGAACTGGTTCCAGGTGGAAGAGTAGCAAAGTAGCGGGCGGCTGAGAGCTCGGCGACGGCCGGAGAGCGGAGACCGAGCGCCGCTCCGGACAGCATGGTGCCCCTCGGAGCGCTTCTGAACCTCCTCATCACAGGTGGGTAGGATATTCCACGCATTTCGCCTTGTGTTTTTTTTATTCTCCGTCATTTTAACACCAATTCTATCCTCGCCCTCTGTTGGTCTGTTTCTCACGGACACAAGCATCTGTGTTCTGCTTTAAGCTTAATTTCACGTTCATTGGATTTTATGATAAGCGATATTGAATTCCACTTATTATCCTCTCTATTTGGTCATTTCTGTACATTATTTGCTGTCCATCCCCTTTTAAATTGTTAATGCAAAGCTTCAGTAATAAGCGAGCCATTTTTCTCATACAAGAAGCTTTTTTTTAGTTGTGATTAAACTTAATGGTGATTAGTGACATCGATAACATTTGCTTTAAAGTGACAAAACGAGATGAGGCATCGGCATTTTGTGGCGGGTATCTAATTGCTATAATTGTATACATAAGCATTGCTCGTATGCGATGCCGATAAATTCCCTTGGAATGATAGTATTAGAAATGTGCATTTTAAAATGTCCCTGGCGAGTCGTTTTTCAGGCAATCTGCAGCCAAAATCGGTTTAATCTGAATGCAAAACTTTTGGACATTTATGCCAGCGTCAGAAAGTTTTCATCCTGCCATAAAATTTCACAGCCTTTTAGCTGCGTTGGTACGATCTTAATAAATAAAATTCTATGCATCGTGTCATCGTGGGTACTACATAAATGATGCCTGAAAGGTGTTATGAAGGACGCTTTATTTAGACTGTCGCCAGGTAATCAGGCGCTACATTAAGTCTGCCCGTAAGATGATTAATAACTATTCAACACCGTAATGTTATGCATTACTCTGCACTTGATTTACAATTGATGTACATGGCCCTTGCATATGCCTACCTGCTAGATAAACGCAGGGTACTTTACAGACTAGCTTTGCGTCTGTGATTAATAGTTATGGTTGCTATAGACTAATCGCCATGACTTCTTGGCTGCTGTAAATTGCATATATATTTCAAAAAGGGCTGAAATTAAGACCAGCAGTGCGATAAATCTGTAAAGGGAACCTAATATATTGACTTAAAATAGTATTATTGAGCTTGGATATTGGCCTAAAGACTAAACAAAGAGGCAGGAAGGCATTCCAATGGAACCTGGAGGAATTAACGTTATATGTGCTTATGGTGGTCAGTTGCTGCCTGGGTTAAGGCAATAGGATCCAAAGAGAGTTGGCTCAAACCAGTTGGTGACTGAGTTTTTATGGTAATCCCGCCCCTGCCGGTCTTGATTTCCCACATATCTAGGTAACATTAAGTGTAGTAATGTCTCCCTGCTCATTCCTTCCGGCGTCACGCTCTCTGTGTGGGTAATTTGCCTGTGCTGGCTGAGTTCACGTGGGATGGTCTAGTGTCCTCCTACGATCTGGAGACACAAATGAAGTGGTGGCTCTAATTTGACCGTGTCGGTGACAGCAGGTACGCGTGAGGACTCAGTAAGGGATTTACCTCATCCGCTAGATATACCCTACTTTACATCCTGTTCTTCCTGGGAGCAGCTCAAGATCAGCCCTACATGGATAAGACTGCTGAAAATGGCAGAGTGTCTTAAAAGTACCAATCACTGGAAATGGCTCAATATTGTAATTTGATAACATATCCAGTATTTGTTTCCTTACTTGCCCGGCGTATACAAAAAGGCGAATGAGACTTTTCGTTACATTTTGCCTGATTCGAAGCATCCAAGAATCGTCTGAGTGCTGCTGTGGCTTTGTGAAGGTATAGTGCTGATGCGAATTACAGTAACTGTCCAACAGTCAATTAAATGTGCGACAGTGGCGGCGAAACGACACCCAGCGCTTCTCCTGCTCCTCAGTAAGGACATGCTGAAGATCGTTTATCCAGAATGGCAATATATATGTGTGTGTGTGTATATATATATATAAAATAAACAGGCTTTTCCAGGTGCGGCCTATATATTCAATCATTCATTCTTTCTTTTTAAACAACAGCAGAATTTGTCCACCACTTACTTTTCAGAAAACAAATCCTGCAGTATTAACGTAAGCTTGGGTGGGTCTGGATAGTATGCCAGCATTAATCAGTGTTTGATATTTAATAAGATAGCCAAATCTTTTTGTCCATGAACGATAAGGAGCACTAACTATCTGACTACACCAATTAACTCGAACAGCCGGTTCTTCATTAGTATAGAAAATATGTTCAGTAGTATTCAGGGTAGATTGCAAGAAAAATGTACATTTATACAATATATACTGGAAACAGTGATTTAACTGGCAGGCCTCCTTATAAGTTTTTCCTTTAAGGTTTTTTCAAGCTCGGCTTGGCATTCTTTAGAGTCAGATTTGTAAACGGATGAAACAGATGTGTAGGCTTTGCAGGCCGCGGGGACTGAGTGAGCGTGGTTGGTATTCCGGTGCTAAACACCAGCTCCTTCCCTCGCATAGCGAAAGTTAGGGAGCCTGAGCCGAGGCGATACGTGAATGCAGAGCAGAAGCTTCCGAATCGGGCCCTGGGGCCGCGTGCCTCTGACTGACACCGCGCCGATATCCCGCCTGATATCCGTGTCATCGCCCATAATTTCCCTCAGCCATTCCTCGCAGGCCTCTCCTACTTTTCCCAGTTGATCTTCCCAAGAAGGTTGGGCGGCCAATCGACCTTGAACCCCCGCTGTCCTTTTTTCTCCTCCCGACAGAGTCTCTCTCTCTCTCCTTTTTGCCTGCCGGCTTTTTCCCCCTACAGATGTTCCTAATTGAACACTATTAGCTGTCTTTTTCTGGGAGGTGGGGGTGTTGTACGCCATTTCATCATCTTCCCCTAGTGACTTGGATCAGTGTTATGCTAAGGACTGCAGGTACTGAATGACGGTAAACACTAAACAATGCGGTAACACTTTACTTGACAGGACACAAATAATGTAGTAGCACAGATCAGTGAGAGCTGGAGTCACCGGGAATACTTAGTGTATTAATGAACCAGAAACTAAGTGTTATGTACTGATCCCATGTTCATTCTTAATTACTCAATCATGACGGCTCATGTATTTCATGCAGTTACTATATTTGTTCATGGTTTGTACCTGAGTAGTAACTGAGTTACTAAGTTACTTGTGCCCCCTCAATTAAAGTGTTACCAATAATGACAACAAATGAGTAACTAAGAATAAAAATACAACAGAGAATAGATCAGGAGAGCTATAATGTAGAAGTAAAGGGGTTTCTGTGTATGCATGTTAGTCATGTATTTAGCCGAATGTACGTAATTATACTACTAAATTGCATGGTTTGGACAATCACCTGTTGAGCTTGTGTTTTCCAGGAAAAGTTAATACAAGCTGTCTCCCCTTTGAGTCAGGGTCATAGGGTCCCTGTGTGCACCACTCAGGTCTCTCCGTCAAAACAAATATACTGAGTGCTGTAAGTTTAGGCCAGCTCTGTGTCTATCAGTAACATATAAAGGGGGTGGGGCCACTGGGGCACTGGCTCCAGGTGAAAGCTGATTGGATGACAGAGCACCCCCTCCCCTATCAATCACTGATTCAAAACACATCATTGGTTGGTCCCTCTGTATAAATTATGGGCCCTCTTACACCTCCTTTACTTTAAAAAATATCCCATGATCACTCTGACGCCTTCTCCCATTCTCACTGATCTCTTTTTTGGCCTGAATGGTGCTCCATGGTTATGTAACCTTATTCCCCAATTATACTCAGTCGCAGGTATCCAGTCCATCTGCCAGACCTTCTCTACCTCAGCCGTTATGACATTTTTCTGAAATACGCTTTTCAGTTAGACAGTAGCTGTTCTGCTTTGAAGCTGAGAAAATAAAATACTTAAACACTTAATGCACCATTATGTCATGTGTTCATTATAGTACCCTATCGCTACTTTCCCTGAGGACTCTGAAATGAAACCTGAAATGTTACTCAGGGGTGACGCTGATTCTTACTCTCTGTCCCATTAGAATCACTGAAATCCCCAAGTAACCAAAAAGCTCTTTGAATTGCACTCACTCTGCTGCCTTTTTCAGTGAAACACAGTATCGTAACTGTGCAGCCATGAATGTTAAAAAAAGTTCATTTTGATTTTGGAACAAATTAACATAATTATGTCTCTCATTTTATCGTGTTTCCATTGCTTCCTGCCAGAGAAATGTCTGTTCGGAAAGCGTGATTAGCATCTTTGGCCATGCTTGTGTGTGATGGGATGTGGCTTAGGGGGTTAGGTCTCTGTGCCTGTGATCAGAAGGTTACCGGTTCAGATCCCATCCTCGGTAGAGTAGATCTGTCTCCGTTGTTCCCTCTGAACTGCTCTAATCAGGGGTGGGCAATCTTACCCAGAAAGGGCTGTAGGGTGTGCGGGTTTTCGCAGCAACTCCCTAATTAGATTACAAATTAGAGGACTGATTTGCTGAAGTGTCCTGACACCTGACCCAAAGGTTATCCCAAAAACCTGTATACACACCAGCCCTTTGTGGATAAGATTGCCCACCCCTGCTCTAAAGAAATGACTCGGACTGTGCACAGACCCCAATCTTCACTCTTAACAGTGTGTGTGTCTCAAAGGAAAGTGAGACGAGTTGGATGGAATGAAGCATTTCAATATACTTCTGCAACTGGCAAAACAGCATCATCATAGAGCTCTTGTGTTTCAATTCTGAATGCTCAGATCTGAGTAAAGACTGGAGGCAAAGATGAGGGTCTACTGCTTCCCGAGAAGTTAAGTCAAAGAGTCGATCCCAGCAAAGCATCTCTGCTAGATCTGTTTGACTCGGCCGGGCCCCTAGTGAATTCCGTCCACTCATCCTCACAATCAGCCGTGTCTCTCCCCTCCGTAATGTATTCCGCGCGAGTCAGACCCAGCCCGCACGGGGTGATTGTGATTCTGACCGCGCTGTGTCTGAATCTTACTTTAATCATGATGTGTGCTGTGACCCAGCGTGCGTTTAATTAGAGTGCATTCCCGCTTAATTGAGACGGCAGATAATTATTTGAGGTGTGTTTAGCAGCCCTCACTGTTAAAATGCCATATCGTGTGTCGAATATTTAACTCCGTGGCGAGTAAGGGTGAGCTCACACCACATCGCACTGTACCGACGGTCTGTTAAAGTAAGACAACATTTTTTAATATAAAAATTCAATGTTACCATCAGAGAAATTTATTTCGCTAACAAAAGCTACTTTAAAGTTAGTAGGTTTGGGTGGTTTCTAATTTTATTTACAGTCTTACCATCCAGACATCATAGTACGGTATACGGCGATAAAATTTGCCGAACAGGACCGGGGGTGGGGGGGTGTCCCAAATATCGCGACATACAGTATTACCGTGTCACCACCCCAGTTTAGATGTGAGTGAGTCACACCATTCTCATGATCGTGTGCTAACGCGCCCACCTTGGTGCTCTTGCCTTCGCTGGCCTGTAGGCAGCTCCCTGGTCTCTGCCTCGCTCCCTGTGCCCGCGGCAGACTGCCTGGAGGCGGAGCAGAGGTGCATCGCGGACCCCGAATGCTTGCCTGCCTACCGGGTACTGGAGTACTGCGCCGCCGAAGAGGCTGTGTCCCCCCTGGGGCCCGAAGCGCGCCACGAGTGCCTGGAGGCACAGGCCGCCCTGTGGCAGTACCGCCCCCTGCTGGCCTGTAAGTGCCAGCGCGGCGCGAGAAGAGAAGAGCAATGCCTTAAGGTCTACTGGACTGTCAGGTTCTCTGAGGGTGAGTCACTTTTGTCAGTGTTATTTCTAGGGTTCGAGGGCAGATGATGCATGATCAGGTTTAGCCATAGGTCTGATAAAACGGTTTTATTAATATTGTTATTTTGTCCTTTCATACACCTACACAACTGCTTACCCAGTCCAGTGGTGGAGAATCTGGAACCTAAATTAGGAAGCACAGCACACTTGTGCCGTGATGCCAATCCATTACAACAGGGCAGAGATCTTTTTATTTGATGTTTAATTTAATGAATCTCCATGTTTCTTGCGGCATTCCATTTATCACAGACTCACACGTACCCATACAGGCAAAAATCATGCAGTGAAGGAAATGGAAAATGTCCTTCTTCGTGCTAGATAGCTTTGGTGATCTGGGAAGTACAGATACTAATGAACATCAGCTGCCTGTAAAATTAGTCCGTAAAGTCGTTGGGACTTTTTTTAATCTATATTCAGGGAAACTAAAAAGTTGAAGCACTGGTTTTTCTTCTGTTTAGCAATTGTAGATCTATCTATCTATCTGTCTATCTATCTATCTATCTGTCTGTCTGTCTGTCTGTCTATCTACCCATCTACCTAGCTGTCTGTCTGTCCATCTGTCTATCTACCCATCTACCTAGCTGTCTGTCTGTCCATCTGTCTATCTACCCATCTACCTAGCTATCTGTCTGTCCATCTGTCTATCTACCCATCTACCTAGCTGTCTGTCTGTCTCTCCGTCTATCTATCTACCCATCTACCTAGCTGTCTGTCTGTCCATCTGTCTATCTACCCATCTACCTAGCTATCTGTCTGTCCGTCCGTCCGTCTGTCTGTCCATCTATCTACCCATCTACCTAGCTATCTGTCTGTCCGTCCGTCCGCCCATCCAACCATCCATTCTATCTATCTATCTTTTATGTTCTTCTGCTTGTCGCCCCCCCCCCCCCAGCTAAGGATGAGTATCACATCTCTCCCTATGAAGACCTGCAGGCAGGCCTGCTGAGACACATCGACGTGGCGCACATGGCCTCCATAGTGGCAGGTGCCTGACCTCTACAATTCAATTCAGTCCATCTTTATATAGCGCCTTTCACGACAGAGTTGCCTGCATCAGCTCTCCTGTCCCTGCCCTTTGTTCTCCCCCCAGCCTCCTCTCTGCCCCTGGACGGTCAGAACCAGTGCCTGAAGGCGGCGCAGGACTGTGGCCTGTACGAGAAGTGCGGCTCGCTGCGCTCCGAGTACGTGCTGGCCTGCACCAAGCGCGTGCCCGGCTCCGAGCGCTGCAACCGGCAGAAGTGCCACCGCGCGCTGCGCCGCTTCCTGGAGCGCGTGCCCGAGGAGTACAGCTTCGGCGTGCTCTTCTGCCCCTGCGCCGACGCGCTGTGCGGCGAGCGCCGCCGCAAGACCATCGTGCCCTCCTGCTCCTACGAGGAGCCCGATGGCAAGCCCAGCTGCCTCAGCCTGCAGGGGTACTGCCTGAGGGACCAGCTCTGCAGGTCAGTGGGTGATGGCATTTTGGGTTGGTGGGCGTCGGCCTTTTGGGTCAGTGGACCTTTTGGGTCAGTGGACGACGGCCTTTTGGGTCAGTGGACCTTTTGGGCCAGTGGGCGTCGGCCTTTTGGGTCAGTGGACCTTTTGGGTCAGTGGGCAACGGCCTTTTGGGTCAGTGGATCTTTTGGGCCAGTGGGCTTCGGCCTTTTGGGTCAGTGGATCTTTTGGGTCAGTGGGCGACGGCCTTTTGGATCAGTGGACCTTTTGGGCCAGTGGGCGTTGGCCTTTTGGGTCAGTGGACCTTTTGGGTCAATAGGAGTCGGCCTTTTGGGTCAGTGAGCGACGGTCTTTTGCGTCAGTGGACCTTTTGGGTCAGTGGGCGTCGGCCTTTTGGGTCAGTGGGCGACGGCCTTTTGGGTCAGTGGGCATCAGCCTTTTGGGTCAGTGGACCTTTTGGGTCAGTAGGCATTGGTTGTGCGTCTCATTGAGAATTGGCTTGGCAGGTCAGTGAGCGTCGGACTTTCAGGTCGGTGGGCATCGACCTTTCAGGTCAGTGGGTGTCAGTTGTGTATCTCAGTGGGAGTTGGCTTTGCAGGTCAGTAGGCGTTAGCTGTGCCTGTCAGTATGAGTCAGCTTTGCAGGTTAGGGGGTTTCAGAATTTTGGATCAGTGGGCGTCGCCCTTTCAGGTCAGTGGGCGTCGGCTGTGTGTGTCAGTGTGAGTCGGCTTTGCAGGTCAGTGTGACTCGGTCGCACATCTGACACTCGCTGAGAATGAGATGCGGCAGCATAGCGGGAGATGCTCACCTAAGCTGCTAATTCATGCCCGTTGTGAGCCCAGGCTCTCATCCAAATGCTATGTCTTGCCTTATTCCTTCACTTCAGGTCATGGATGCCTCCTTTCATCATCCTGGGTTCTGTCTCTTTAATCTCAAACCCTGAAAACAGTCACAGAACTGAAACACATCGAGCCACATGGGTGAGAGTGATAGAGACTGCATTTACAAATGGAAGGTAGTTAATGTAGTTTGTTTTTAATTGAATTACAGGGAATTAATTGCTGACAGGGAGATATTTAGGATACCACTGAAAGCTTTAAAACAATAGTGTGTTTAAGTGAGGTTTAGGGTTATGGGGTGTCAGGTGGTGTAAAACATCTCTGCGAATGCCAAACGGTTGCACGATCGTGGGGAGATGGCTTTGCTGTGTGACAGATTGGAGGGCTCAGATTCCGCTAGCCAGCTTTGCAAGAGGGTGGCAGGCTTTGGTTTTTCCAGCATGATGTGAATCATAAACACACAGATTGTCTAAGGGGCACATTCCAAGGCTCCCGCCGGTTCGAATTTACAGTTTCTTGACAGGTAGACTGTGCTCAACAGGGGCTGTATACCTGCACTTTCCCTTCCACAGCACCTCATGTTTAAGTGCACTTTCATACATAACAAGTGTCGCACGGCAGTCGGAGGGAGCAGCCATTGAATTCTGGGGGATTGTATATAATCCTTCCCTTCATCTTCTATGAATACTTATCCAGGGTCGGGGTGGGGCCTGGAGCCTATCTAAGCAAACACAGGGGATAAAGCTGGCAAAAACCATAGGCGGGATACCAGATTTTCATAATGAATATCTCAAATGTTACATAAAACGCGCATTATTCAGAATCTTAAAAATATATAATACTCTTAATAATATGAGCTACTTTTCCTCTGAGTAATGTGCCGCATTCTAAACATATTAAATTTCATTTTTAACTTATTTGTAAGTAGTACCCCTCCCTGCAGTGAGCCCAAGGTACCTGATTTGAGAACAGCACCACAGATAAATGCAGAACAGCTGCTGTCATTCACTAGCGAAATTCTGAGTGGGGAACAAATGCCTTAAATGTTTTCTCCCCCGGAGGTCAAAACAAATGACTCCCACCCAGTGCTAACAGCTAGTTTGCTGAATCTCAGAACAGGTGCAATGTTTTTAATAAGGAACAAATATGATTTTTGTGTCTCATAAGACACCATACAGTCACAACGACCAAAACAATCACTTTAAATGTTACTGTTTAGCACAGCAGTAATATAATGAAAACAATATTAGTATTTCTTAGACATGAGTGAGGTAAGTACATTTCAGTAAGTGGGCTGTTGCAGATCTGACCTTTACTCATTCCAGGGCAAACCTGGGGCGTAAACAACAGCAACTTCTTTATATAATTAATGACTGACGTCTTTTTTGCTGTTCGGGAAAATAACTTGTCAAACTTAAATATGGATCATAATAGAAAGATTATTCCAGGAATGAAAGTGTCAGCCCGATCCCTCAATGCTGTTACTATGCAGGGCCCGGTTTCCCGATAACGCACACTGTTAGCACGCTAAGAAGACTCTTAAGAGTGGTCCGGACCAACCTTACAAACGTGCGACTTACCTAAGATATACTTCGTGTACGAACGCTTCGGGAATCGTTCCATAACGTTAAGAGTGAGGTTAAGGTACAACTTAAGAACTACTTAGCGATAAGAAGGTTTTGGGAAACCAGGCCCAGGTCTGTAAAGCTGTGCTGAGTTAGTTTCACAGTGACCTCTCTCTCTCTGTTTGACGCCCTGCCCAAATATACACATTTTGTGGATCTTGTGCTAACTATACAGAGATTCCTTTCTCTTTCGCACCATTCTTAAAATTTCTCAACCCCAAAAACTACCACAGTCTAAATTATGTAGACAAATAGATCGCAGAGCAAGAAGTGATCAAATTAATGATGAGTAAGCCTTTGATCCGGTCTGTTTCTGTGTCTCCAGAAAGTCTCAACAGCCTTGATTGATAAAAAATATATAAATTCTATAAGTTCTAGTCTGTTTGATCATCTGATGTGGAACACAACCTGTGTTTGGAGCGTTTCTGCTCGGTGCTCTGTGCGTGATTCTCAGTATGTGTACTTGACCGCTCTTGTGTTCTCACGTACCCGTTCCACCCCGTCTGCCATTGCCGAAGGCCAGTACTAATACGCAAGAACAGAAGTACAGAGGACTGTAAAAATCCCTGGATGTCGTTCATGCCCCGCCCCAAATATCAAGGATACATCGGCTGCATCCTTGCCGAACCAGACCAATCCCATCATTCATTGTGCCCCAAGTTCCTTCTTGGTAGGCGAGTTACAAGATGACAAGTACAATCTTTGCATCATTGGCATTGAGAAACACCCCATCTCATAATCGGTGCACGTTTATTGGTGTGCATGTGACCTCCAATGCTCCTCATTCATTGGGTCTCGTTGTCCACTAAGAATATGTGTCTCCTGCCCTGTAGCTCCAAACCCCGACTTCATGGGTGACCTCACTGCCCACTGGCTTTGAAGCAGACGCGACACTGTATAATCCTTCTGCTCTCTCGGCCGTGGGACATCGCTTATCACTGTCATTTCAAAACATGGCAAACCTCAGCAGCTTGTGATAAACCTTCTGCTAAAAAGAAGTGTCAGTGCTGGAGGTCTAAGTAGATAGCCAATGTGTTTAAAAATAATCCTCGTCATTTATGAAATGATCAACAGATAATCATACGTATAATTTACATAGTTTTCCTTTGTTTCTTTCTATTGCATCCCTTTTTGTTTCTGTTTTTTTGTGAATCTATGTATGTCTGTATCTATTTGTTTGTGTTTATGTCCTTGTGTCTGTCTTTGTATCATTGTCTGTATTTGTCTCTGCATATTTTTTTTTTTACTCTGTTTGTCTTTTTGTGTCTGTCTACTTGTCTGCTTGTTATTTCTGTGCTTGTCTGCCTTTGTCTGTTTCTTCTACTTGTTTGTCTGTTTACCTTTTTATTTACCTGATCATTTCTCTGCCTGTTTCACTGTCTTTTGCCTGTTTATCTGAGTGTTTGTCTGTCTTTTGCCTGTTTGCCTGCGTGTTTGTTTTTGTCTTCTGCCTGTTTGTCTGCTTTCTTGTCTGTCTCTCTGCCTTCTTGTCTTTCTGCCTTTCTGCTTGCCTGTATGTCTGAATGTTTGTCTGTATTTATCTGCCTGAGTTTCTGTTTCTCTGCCCATTTGCCTATCTGTTCATCTGCCTTCTTGTCCGTGTATTTCTGTCTGACTGTCTTGTCTGTCTCAGGTCCAGACTGGCCGATTTCCAGCGTAACTGCCAGGCCTCCTCGCAGTCACCCTCTGGGTGCCTGAGTGATAGCAGAGCTGTCTGCCTGAAGGCATATGCTGGACTGATCGGTAAGCAGCAGCGGCAGAAGGGCACGGGGAGGGGGAGGGCAGGAGAAGGGCAAGGGGAGGCCGGATAAACATGTGGGGGGGAGGGGGGGGTGACAGACGGGCTGCAGGCGAGAGCCACGCTCAAGGTGACGGCTCTGTCACTGACCTCCCCTCTGCAGGCACTATCATGACTCCCAACTACGTGAGCAACAGCAGCACGGAGGTGTCACAGTGGTGCACCTGCGAGGGCAGCGGCAACCGGTGGCAGGACTGCCTGCGCGTGCTGCACATGTTCAGCGGCAACAGCTGCCTGCGTGAGTGTCTGTCAGCCACACAGCCCTGCGTCCGTGCCTATCCGCCCGCACCTCCTTATCATTGCCGAATGCTCAGCACCTCACCATCATCGCCAAACACACACCACCAGCACCTCGCCATTCACCGCCGACCGCACACCACCAGCACCTCGCCATTCACCGCCGACCGCACACCTCCAGCACCTCGCCATTCACCGCCAACTACTCATCACCAGCACCTTACCATCACCGCCGACTGCACACCCCCAGCACCTCACCATCACCGCCAACCGCACACCTCCAGCACCTCGCCATTCACCGCCGACCGCACACCTCCAGCACCTCGCCATTCACCGCTGACCGCACACCTCCAGCACCTCGCCATTCACCGCCGACCGCACACCACCAGCACCTCGCCATTCACCGCCGACCGCACACCCCCAGCACCTCGCCATTCACCGCCGACCGCACACCTCCAGCACCTCGCTATTCACTGCCGACCGCACACCACCAGCACCTCGCCATTCACCGCCGACCGCACACCTCCAGCACCTCGCCATTCACCGCCGACCGCACACCTCCAGCACCTTACCATCACCGCCGACTGCACACCCCCAGCACCTCACCATCACTGCCAACCACACACCACCAGCACCTCGCCATTTACCGCTGACCACATACCACCAGCACATCGGCATCACCGCCAACCACACACCACCAGCACCTCTCTGTCACTGTCAACCGCACACCCCCAGCACCTCGCCATGATCACCTACCGCACACCACCAGCACCTCACCGTCACCACCAACCATACACCAGCAGCACCTCACCATCACCGCCTGAGGTGAGAAGAAAATTTCCCCACGGGGATCAATAAAGTATCTCAAACACTCACCACCATCACCGCCGAATGCTCAGCACCAAACATTGACCACCAGCACCTCACCATCACTGTCGCCTGCTCACCACCACTGCCGACCGCTCACCACCAGCACCAAATGCTCACCACCAGTACATCACCAGCACCTCGCTACCACCACCGACCGCTCACCAACATCACCCCTGTCTGCTCACCACCAGCACCTCACCCTCACAGCCAACCACACACCACCATCACCGCTGTCTGCTCACCACCAGCACCTCACCATCACTGTCGCCTGCTCACCACCACTGCCAACCGCTCACCACCATCACCGCTGACTGCTCACCACCAGCACCTCACCATCACAGCCGACCACACACCACCAGCACCTCACCATCACTGTCGCCTGCTCACCACCACTGCCAACCGCTCACCACCATCACCACTGACTGCTCACCACCAGCACCTCACCATCACAGCCGACCGCTCACTGCCCACCTTCTTGCCTTCTCGGGTCAGGCGATGCCATTGGCACCCTGGGAGGCTCCCCGCCCCGCCCAGTGGAGAGGACCTCTCTGCCACCCCCGCACCCCACCCCCAGGCCCGCCCCCACCATCCTGCGTGACAGCATCATCGCCAACGCTCTGCCTGACCTCAGCACTGTGAGTATCTCCACGCTCAGCCCCATGCCAAGTATTGAGCAATCTCATGCCATTTGGGGGGGAGGGCATATCAATTAGCTGGCTGGACAGCCCTCACCTGCACCGCCATCCCCAAAACTAACATAACATTTATTGCTTTACAGTACAAACTGTTGTTGCTAAAATTATTTTATTCTGAAGCAGTCTAAAAGAAGTGAGATTGAAATAAAGGATGACAGGTCCTTTTTATAAAAAATATATATATATATATATATATATATACAGTTTTTATTTTATTTTTTTTAAAGTGCCTCCCCAGAAGTAAATTACAGCTGTAATTACCCTCCTTACAGAGAGCAGGTCAATATCGCGGGCGGTATAAAGCAGCTATCAGTAATGGATGGTAGGCGGTATAAAGCGACTATCAGTAATGGATGGTGG
>JAODKM010000046.1:2200783-2251966 GCA_026780845.1 Petrocephalus sullivani | reverse complement strand
CCCCCTCTCTCCTCGGCGTCCGCCCCGCCTCGCCCCCCCCCCCCCCCCCCCGCCCCCCCATCATCCCTCCCCACCACCACCCCTCGGATCGTTCATCCAAAGAACAAACAAGCAACAATCATGCTTATTCTCTCAGTGAGGGAGGGGGAGGAGATGGAGAAGGTGGGGCCGTTGGGGGGGTGGAAACAGAGCAGGGAGAAGACAGTGGAGCACAGTGCCCGCCCTCTCGCCATCCCACCGCCTTTCCCTCCGTCTGCAGGAGATGTGTCATTATGCGAGCCGATCGGACCGCCCCCGTGAAGGCGAGGCTGGAGCCTGATTACCCAACGCACATACGATGGCAAACAAACAGGCATGGGGTAACCACCGCCGATAACAGAGCTGTTTGATGAATTAATACACGGCGAATCAACATGCTGGCTGGGTACTCGGCGCGATAATGGAGACCCGGCCTCCTTCGGCGGACGGGCGAGCTCCAGGCAGGGGGGCGGAGGGGCTGTGTATGAGGAACGATAATAGCAGCAATGATAAACAGTGCGAATGTAATGCTCGGATTCCTTTTTTAATTTCGGCCTCGGTTGTATTTCATGCCACGTCCGTGCTGGTTGCCGCGGTGACCTAATATTTGGTATCACCCTGAAAAACACCAGTCAATTCCCGTTAACCGTCCCGCATTGAGGCCCCCTCCAGTGAAATGACCGACCTCTAACCAATTTAAGCAATTTTTAGCACCAGGTTCTGTCCTGAGGAGCGGAAATGAGGGTAGCCCTGCAGTGGTGGAGGAGGGCCGGGCAGGGAGACACCACACCCCCCAGCTGTTCACCCCGCCTTCTTGTTCTCGTTCGCCCACTCCCCGGAAGCATGACCCTTACGTCCGCCACTAAACATCAGCTATCCGAGCACGGAAGGCTCCCTCCCACCAAACTGGGGCTCTGAATTTCACCACTGTCATAAATGGGGGGAAAAAAACCCAGACGTAAAACAGCAACCCGTCCCCACCCCACCCCCCTGTCCTCATGAGCAAAGGCGTGGATGCAGCAGCAGGCCGGTTTAAACTCACAGGAGAGAGGAGAGGCAATTTACTGCTTCCTGGGGCCGGCATATTTTTCCGTCTCACTCCTGTTCCAGGTAGTCGCCGTGGCAATGAGTACGGCTTCCTTTTTAATACGTTTTAAGGCAGAGAAGCCGAGAGAGAAGGAGTGAAGCAGCTTTTCAGCACAAACTGACCATGAAGCATTACTCTGTCCCTGTTTCACCCCTCACGATAAATCTTTTTTTTCTCCCTCTTCCTTGCTGATGCAAAAGTTTTTTTGTTTTTTTTTTCCTTGCAGTTTTATTTTTGCACCAGGAACCTGCGAAACGAACCGCTGGGGAGGGGGTGATGAAGGAGACTGGAAGTTGAGAGGTTCTGATAGGCGATTGTGAGATCGGCTGCGCGTCCGGCGGACTCTTCTCCTCAGTCTGTCAGGCTTTACACAGTGCTGCGTATCTCCAGAGCATTTTAACACCTGAAGAACAGACAGACGCTTTCTTAGGACATGCAGCCTCTGGTCCCAGGGCCACAGATCTACATGACGATTGAACACCTCTGTCAGGTCTGCGTGTGCGTGTCCGTGAGTGTAGTGACTAAAGGCACAGCAGGGGGGGCTGAGTCCTACGGGGAGGTGTGTGGTGCAGTGGGTTGGGTGCTTTACCTGTAATCACGTGGTTGCTGGTTTGAATCCCAGGGTTAGCAGAGTGATTTCTCCATTCAATCCATAACCCCCTATTGCTCCAGGAACTGGCTGAGCTTGCATTCTTTAAAAAAAATGTACATCACTGTGGATAAAAGTGTCTGTTGAATAAATGATATGTCAGTGAGACATAAGGACCCTGTGCTTTACCAGACTGTGATATTTTTACGTGAATGTGAGACACAGCCCAGCTCGGGCTTTCCGTAATGCGACTGCCTCTCCAGACCGCTGCTCTTATGTCCACATGGCATGACTCCTGTTTTTATCTTTCTCAAACTGGGAGGGAATATGGGCGATGGGAGATGCAGTGCAGGAGAAGAGGGGTCTGAGTGAAGGGTCCACGCAACACCCCCAGCACTTGATTCATTTTTAAGGCCAGAGCCAAGCTTCCTGTTCTGTAGTGTGATTCCTGCTTTCATGCTCAGATCCTCTGGTCTGTGTGTATCCATCTCTGGGGGCCGTGGGAAGAACTCCGTGCTGCTCCAAGCGGCTTCATCGTGGCGGAATATTTCTCGTGTTTCTATCACGTATGAACATGCGCTGGTACCGTCATGGCTTTGTGTCCTCACCATGCGTGGCGGAATATTTCTTGTGTTTCTGTCACGTATGAACATGCGCTGGTACCATCATGGCTTTGTGTCCTCACCATGCGTGCCATTATCTGCTCACAGGATCCTCTTTATGCAGGGACCTGACTGCTGTCAGATTTGCAGGTGAGCGTGACGCCGATCCCTTAACACGTGTGTGTGCCGAATCCTTCAGCCCAATCTTCCCAGACCTGAGTGACTGTGGGCGGTTTCCAGTTTCTCTCCTGGGATGCCGGGACACACCCCGCCTGTCCAACCCCATGTGCCCGCCATGGCTTCATGCTCTCTGAGCTGTCTTGTGGCACCTGACTTCCCCCTGACATGGGAGGGGTCTAGTGCAAAAGATATGTATAATAAAAGCGGCTTAGGATCCACATCAGAGGATTTCTTGTGATTTCTTTTGGCACGCTGAGCAAGACTGTGCCCCTGCCATGCTCTGAAAATGACACTCGGTGTCATTTTGAGTGTGACATGTATATTGGGGTCCTGCTGGCTCACACCTCCAGGGCTGGGGGCTGAAATGTCACCCTTAGGATTTCCACTCCTCTCATTTTTTCGGGGGTTCCTCCAGGTACTTTGGTTTTCCTCTGTGTGTGTGTTTGTGTTTATCTCATCCTATCTATCCTATCCATGATATCCACAACCACCCTGTACTTCCCAGGGATAGACTCCAGGCTCATACTGTTCTGGATAAACAGTTACTGTATGGATGAATGGGTGGAAGGATGGATGGATGGATGGATGGATGGATGGATGACCCAATGGACACTGTGAAAGCCCATGACATTACAGAGTCACAGAGACCCATGAATAATTTCATTTGCTCAATGCGCTGGACCTGTGCTTCTGGGTTAAGGGAGGTTTAATCACCGTAACAGGACGCATTTCTCACTTGGGGGGGGGACATGAGCGTGAAATCGCCAGGCACTTCATCAGTTAGGGTTATTCTGCTGTCGCATCACAGACAGCTAATGAATTAAATCTCTGATCTCTCAGCCGGAGCCCAAAGAATTGGTAACGCCTGTGGCGGTGGGGATGCCTGCGGCCCCCTCGGATGGCGCTTAAGCCGAAATGGGGGGTGACGCGCAGGAGGCGGGGGACGCGGACGAGAGCGGGAGGAAGTGCAGGGATCTGCAGCGGAATTCTCTTGTTTTCCTGCTTGCAGCGTGCGGTTAAACCCGAATGCGTTTCTGTGCCTTGCAGTAGCACGCGTGGCCTTGATTGGCAGCCTTCTTCTATGGGCCACATACACACACACACACCCATCTTTGTGGGGACTCTCCATTCATTCCTAAGGGCATTTCCCTAATCCCAACCATGACAACCTTGACCCCTACCCAGCCCTAACCTTAACCATAAGTTTGTTTGTACCCTGTACGTGCTGAAGGGCTCCAGCTGCTCTGTGACCGAGTAGGAAGGAAGTATGGATGTATGTATGTTTCTATGTATGCATGTATGTATGTAGGTTTGTATGGATGTATGTATGTTTGTATGTATGTATGTATGTTTGTATGGATGTATGGAGGTATGTATGGATCTATGGATGAATAGATTGATAATAAAAATGCAATCATGTCACAAGCAAGTCTGTCAGGCTTTTCTTTTGAGGTTTTCAAATCAGCACCTTCGATAAATATAAGGCCCAGAGATTATCTCTGGCGGGGGGGTAGTTTTATCACCACGTTTCCGGTGGAGCCAGAAATGTGCCCAAGAGCCTTTGCAGCTTTCGCTCCCTGCTTGTGCGTGGGAACCAGGAGCAGGTGTGTTTGGCATTCTGTACCTCCCCAGCCCTCACCACCATCCACATGTATCACACTCACCCTGCCAGGGGGTGCGACCAGAGCCCCCAAGCTGGCAGGAAGCGGCTTTTCAAAGCCGACACTCTCCCCGTGGGAAGAATCGGGAATCATCCCCCCTCCCCTCCGATTTAAGAGGATAAAGCGAACAGACCAACTTAAAAGCTTTTAATCTGTTAATGGAACGTCATGGTGGGGAGGCATAGCGCCCTCAAAGTTGCCATGTGTGCGTCTGGCCCACACTACCTGCTTAAATATTAACGATACGGAGGCAGACAATAAGCAATAATTGGAATAATGGCGATCTGCCTCGTGACAGGATCGCTGTTGTCTGATCTCTACCAGGGTGGGGCCCTATGCCACCGGGCTGGAGCTGACCTCAGCGTTGCGGTGGAACACTGCCCCAACGTGCGAGGAGAGAGCAGGGGCCTGATTGGTAGAGAACCAGCCGGGGCTCCAGACTCTAATGCCACAGCCCCTTCACAGCAAGCAGCTGCAGCTATAATAGAGCATTTAAAGAAACGCAAAGACCAACATGGTGTGAAACAGGTGATGAGCCTATTGGTCACCTGTGCCTGGTTAGTCATGAAGGGGCCTTGTGATTCACCGATGAGCCTCAGGCCACAACCCCAGACTCCACCTCCTGATCACTGGCCCTGTGTAATTCCCCTGCACTGAAGCCTAAATGACAAAATAGAGCCCCATTCCATCCTGCCATCCTGCTAAAGTCATTGTTTGGGCCCGACCTACAGCATGAAATGCTGTTTTAACAACCCGGAAAAAAATTTTGGGCCCCCTACAAGTCATGGCCCTGGGTTCTTGCCCAAGTCAGGCCGAGCATAAGCCCAGCCTTGCCGGTATCTCAGGAATCTGGTCGCCATAGCAAAGAGCTCCAGCCCCCTTACCATTCTCTGGTACTCCCCATATTGCCCAGAAACCTCCCAATTAGTGGCATATTATTCACCTCCGAGGGTGATGCTGCAGACAGACCTCTCACAGACAGGGCACCGCTCCATATCCTCTGTCGCACTTTGCATATTACACATCAGCACTGACAGGGACACAGAAATAAGATTTGCACCATCTGGACCAGGATGGGGGGGGCGGGGGAGGGAAATATATATCAGCCTCTTCCCAGTCAGGTTTAGTCAGACCGTCGCCTCCATCAAAGGGAAGATTTGCCGTGCTTTTGCTGACGTGCTGTTTGTGAGATTGGAAGCGGGCCGTGGGGAGGCCATCGCTCGGGGCCCCGGTGCCGGTCGGGGCTCGATGAGAGAGCCCCCCCCGCCCCCCCCGCCCGCCCGTGAGCTCGAGTGGAATGGCTCGTTATCTCCGTGTGCAGCTCCTGGAGTGAAACGCCTCCGCTCTTATGAGACGTACATATAAAGATATAAAACTGAAAAGGAATTAATAACATGCCTCCTTTGGTGGTTAAAATTAGATGAGATAAGGTCGCTTCCTGTCTGGTTGTCATGGTTGTACTCTTAACTGGAAAAATGGATGGCCCTCACGGCAACGCACAAACATTAAATATCGCAGCCCAATTTTAAAGATATAGCCCAACATATTTATTTCATATGGAAGTGGTCAGCATGCAAAATGAGGCTGCTGTCTGTGTTTCTCCGCGCTGATCGTTTTCTTACTTCACTTAACGGCCTAGAAATGGAAGTTTTACGTGAAGTCCCTTTATGTGATAAGTGATAAATCTCTCAGGAAAGGTTGCTATAGGGTTGCTTGTGAAATTAGCGGGTGGCTTCTTTGATTGATTGCGGGTTTTGCCATCGCAGTACAGGAATGACCCTCATCGCACATAATTAGCGGGAGAGCTATTTGCTGGCTGGTTTACCATGCTGGCCTTTGTACGAACGCTCAGCCCTGAGAAGCACTGGTATGGCACATTACCCGGTGCTGTCAGTGATGTAGTAAACAGAACACTATTTTCTATGATCCGTCATGCATCTATTGCACCTGACTAAAGCACAACACAGCCTAATAACTTTATAGAGAACTCATTACTGTGTGCTTTTTGGTGTTACTCTCTGTATCTTGCTGGGATTGCTATCATTACGGCATTAGATACCTTAGATCATTTCCTGTGTGTGTGTATGACTCTCTTCCTTAAAGCAAAGAACATTTTCACAGAAGGCTCTTCACTAATATCCAGAACCTTCTTCCCCCTGCTTTTATCCTCCATCTGTGTGCTACTCACACTTCACTTTTGGCCTCTCTTCACGTCCCAAAGCTCAAGGGCGACTCTTCGAGGTCTGGGAGCAGTTGCATTTCGGGCTGGACGAACCCCCTTGCTTGCACTGCCCGGCTTATCTGGTGTTTCTCCTCTCTCCTGAGCAGGCGGGTCAGTGCGGGCAGGAGCGGTGTGCTGCCATGCCATTTGGACTCGCCACCGCCCCGATAACCGTGCGCCATATACACTCGGTTATTTGCGATTCTCTGAGCCTTTCTCTGCTAGGGCAGGTGCTGGCTTTGATACCAGCTTCCGGTAGGTACCACTCATCCATATCTCACCTCTCCTTCTCCTTTGGGTCTCTGCTGTATCTGCAGATCCTCCTCCTCGCTTGCACTTCCATCATCCATGCCAAGCGATCTCACCTCATTCACTCTTCTGCTCCTACTCTCCCTCTCTCCATCCCTCCCTCCCTACCTCTTCTTCTCTTCCTCTCTCCTCCAAGCTTTCTGTTTTCCCATCTGGCACCTTATCTCCCTTTACCTCCCGCTCTTCTGCCGCCGCCCGCCCGCTTCGGTGATACGCGTGACGTGTTTCTCAGTATTGTGACACGGAACAGCAGCACACGGTGGAGTAATTCTCCGTGTGTCGTGTTTCCTTCATCCCTTCTATTCACCTGAAAACAAACCTGCTTCCTCTCCCCTGCCTATCTCCCCAGCTGTGGAAGGTGGATGTAAAGCATCAGTCTCCGGGTGCATAAACCATTATTATTTCATATTCTGAGATCTTATATGTTTATTTCCAAACCATCCATCTACCAATCTCTTATCCAGCAGAAGGCCATGAGGGAGCCTGGAGCCTATCATAGGCATTATAAATGCCTGCAGGTTGTGGGTTTGTGCCTGCGATTGAAAGGTCACTGGCTCAAATACCATGGTTGGCAGAATGATGTCACCACTGGCCCTTGAGCAAGGCCCTTAACCCCTATTGCTTTGGATAAAAGCATATGCTCAGTAAATATAAAGGTACATTATATGGTTATAGTGATACAAAGCTATTAAATATGTAATAGAAATATTGATGGAACTGATTACATTGTTAATAAAGAAAAACTATATGGATGGCCAAAAAGACGAGCTGTTAAATTTGATAAGTGTGCTCACCTTTCGCCATGTAAATTCCGATTTTTTCTAATTGCCACATAAACCATTTTAGGTGCCTTTTGTGTGTTTTTCCTTCACTCGCCTTATCTTGAGCGTACACGCACACATCACGCCCAGAGATGGGGCCGTTCCAGCAAAGTTGTTTTCGTTCCGGTGCTGGCCGGTGGTTCGCTTTAGCTAAAGTGGGCTTTGTTGTCATGACAGGACCCCCCCCCCCTCCCTTCTGACAAAGCTTCTCACAAAGAGGTCAAAAAAAAACACCCCTGCCGCAGGAACTGCATCAAGCCCCGAGACAAACAATGCATCTGAAAAACAAACAGGACAGCGCGAAGAAAATGAAACAAGAGCAAATGAATGGAGCTCCCTTACTGCACGTCACACTCCTGTGTTATTTCCAGGAGGTCTTGGCTCCTCTACTGCATGATGGATGAGCAGTACCCCCGCCCCACGAAGGCACGAGCGGCGAGGTGGGGGCTGAGCCTGTCACCCCGCACAGAAGAGATGACCGAGCTGGTATTTCTCTGTGAGCGAGCTTGCCTGTTGGCTTGCAGCTAGCCCGCTCGCACGCAGGCAGGCACATAGATAGACGGCTTTAAGCGTGGCAATAAGGGCCAGAGAAGAATCATTTGGCCGGCGGCCCAGCAGATCGTTTGTATTTCGCCCCCCTCCCTATTTCTCACAGGAAAACCAGCACAATGGTGTGTCTCCAGCACCTGTGCCTTTTAAGCGGGGTGGCTCAGTCGCAAGGCCGCGGGACGGTGAATAAACCTTCCACGGCACCGAAAGGCTCAAAAGTTTGACGCCGGGATGTCATCAGGCATCTTCTGCTAGCTTTCTTAGGTACTGTAGCGCCTATTTTAAAAAGCCTGAATGAGTGACACTGCTGCCATCGTAGCAGAGCTTTCAGAAGAGCACAACAGTTCGTGCCCTTCCATCCCATGGCCATCTATGCATAACAGTGATCCTAAATCCTGTCCTAGCAAGCTAGGGGGGAGCAGGGAGGGGAGACCCTGGACGGGATGCCGGTCCATGGACATATAACCAAAAGTCATATTTCTGGACTATGGGAGGAGACCTGGAGGAGATGGAGAGAACACGCACACTTCATGGACGTGAGAGTGTGACTTAAGCCCCCAACTCTGGAGCTTTGATACGACAGTTTTTACCAGTGTAAGGCTCACCTGTTGCACTAAATGTTAAATGAACATGTTTCTTACCTCGGAGATGCTGAAGCAGCATGCTCTGCTAGCCGGCCCGGTAGCTATGACCACTCTGCTTGCTTGCTATTTATTTTGTTTTTGGGACATCTGGTGGCAGAGTGGCTTTTTGAGAAAGAACAACAGAAAGAACAAGGCAGCCCCCGGATGCTACACAAAGAGGCGGATAACAGGACTTACTCTGTGTCTCTGATGTCTGCAGGAAGCGAGAGACAGAGGGTGCAGAGAACCGGCCCAGTCAAAAGGTTTGCAGGGGGTGGATCGGGCACTGGATCGGGCGAACAAGGAGAGGGGCGACAGGGGAGCTGGAGGGACAATATTGTGTGATTGCTGACAGGATGGGGTGCAGATCAAAGCGGGGGACTGCGGCAAGAAGGAGGATGGAGTGCTGTGGGGAAAGCAATAACGCAGGTGCCGATGTTTGGGGCAGAGGGCAAATCTCAAGGCCTAAAAGCACAAACCCCGCCTTTTTATTTTGAGGAAGCTCTTCTCCTATCCTCCTGGTCTTCCTCCATCCTCTTGGTCTTCCTCCATCCTTTTGGTCTTCTTCCATGCTCTTCATCTTCCTCCATCCTTTTGGTCTTCCTCCATTCTCTTGGTCTTCCTCCATCCTTTTGGTCTTCCTCCATGCTCTTCATCTTCCTCCATCCTTTTGGTCTAACCTCCATCCTCTTGGTCTTCCTCCATCCTCTTGGTCTTCCTCCATCCTTTTGGTCTTCCGCCATTCCCTTGCTCAGCCTCCATCCTCTTGGTCTTCCTCCATCCTCCTTTGTCCACTTTCAGTTGGTAGCTTCTTAACGTATTCGGACATCACGTTTGAATGTACACCACATGAATTATGAGACACAAGACAGTTTTGACACCCAGTCATCACCCAAAGGAGCCCCCCCCCATCCCTTGCTGTTCTGCACTGACTCAGATACACCAATCCTCCCCCAGCCCAGATCTTACACCTTCTCCGGGCAGCATCCGCAGAACCACTGGCCTGTCAAGAGCAAACGGCTTCCAGCTGACGCTCCAGCCATCGATCCCTTCATGTAGCTGATAGCAGACGCAGTAATAAAGTTTAAGCCATATGTCTGAAGCAATAATAATAATCGTAAAGGTACCATAATTGTTTCGTCGTAACCTGTTGTTCGGCTCCGCACATTAAATCCAAGGGTTGTTAGGATCTTTACATTGTATTAGACAGACTGACTCCATGCTGTTTAATAGAATTCTTAATTTGTTTCAGACATAAACCAGGATGCAGATTTTTTTTTAGTTTGGGCATGCTGGATAACAGCAAAGATGTGTAGGAATGGGATGGTAGGTCACAAAGAGATGCCCTACCAGGCTTTTGGTCCCATTATCCCCACCCGAGGGAGGCCTGTGTGACATAATGGTTTCCAGCAGGGGGCATATATGGGGGGGTGCCCCAGGGGCAGCTGAAAGCTGATTGACCCCCAGTGCTCCTTCTCCTGTCACTCACTAAGTCTAGACATATCACTGGCTAAGGATCAGGTTGGCCTCTCTGTATGAATTATGGCCCCTCTTATGCCTTCCTAGAGTCCCCCTGGTTTCCAGGTTGTGTATCTCTGAATGAGATCACCACTGCCTAGCCATTGGCATATGGAGGCATGTGCTGCTCCCACAGACTGTGGCAGTGTTTACCTTCACTCGAATCACGCATTTGCATGGGGATCTGAGGTTTGGCCCCTGTTGGTCACAAACAGTTACTACCCAGATGTAGTGATTTTATGAGTGAAACTCCAGAAATGACAAACTAGGCCCTGGTCACAGAGGTCTAGTTCCAGACCCTCAGCACGGCACTGTTTAGCTCTGGATCCTTGTCCAATCTTGACAGACACACACACAGCCACACACACATTCAGCCATATTCATAGCATGATGGGCCCCCCCACTCCCAAGGTGATTTTTCCTGCAAATAATGAAATAAACATGCCAGCACTTGGAAATTGCTGTTTTTCATTCCAACCCAGATGGGGGGAACGCAATAATAACGCAGGAAATTGAGGAAAACAATGACCCACCCCCCATCTCGGCTTCCAAGCGCGAGGAGAAATGATAGGGTTGGTTTCTAAAGCGCCTTTTTCTGGACGGCCCTGATTTGTGCATGATGCATGATGTACGATGTGCGGCACACAAGGCCACCATACTCGGGTTTCAACAGGAAGCCTGGTCTGAGCGGGTAAGGCTAATTGCTGAGCATTGTGGGTAAGAGTAATGGCTGAGCATTATGGGTAAGGATAATGTGCAAGGATATTGTATTGGTTGATGACAGGCGAGAGGTGATCACTGAGTCGCCTAATAAGCATAAATAGCTTAGCATTAGCGGCGAAGCAGCAACCCGGCCGCCATTGGCGATGGCTTAGCAACCCGGAGGCAGCCGCTTCCACACAATTAGCTTAATAATCAACACCAGAGAGCCCATTAACCAAAACCGACACAGATGTGCCCCTCTGGGGACTACTAAAAAAAGGTCTCACAGCACCCTGTCTGAGTGCTCCCAGGCATTCGTTTACGTATTTACTGACTCAGCAGCTGTAATTCGAGACTTTAACGCTCTTATCCAGTTGTATACGGAAGCGATTTTAAGGTAAGTGTCTTGCTGTAAGGTGTACGAGCGCTTTCCCTCTCGGGATGTGAATCGGCTACCTTGATTTCACAAGAATTAAAACTTCATTCTTGGCCTTGCAATTCTCACACGCGCAGGAACTGCCATGTCAGGCCGATATACATGCACTCCCTCTTCACTCCCAGGCCGTTTGTTTGCCTATCATATTTCTGTAAGTAATAATATTTGCTGTGAGTCCAGATAAGTGTAGTTAAATACCACGGCTAACGTTACTTCACTTAGCTGACAGGAGGGCAGAGGAATGAGAAGGGTCTGTGTCTGTGTGACGATTTATTACTATCCGCGGGGGGGTGGCAACCAGCCATTTGGGGTAATGAAGTCCAGCTGGCCCTAATTGGCTGATTGTGGTTTAAAGAGGGTCATCTGGACAGATCTGGGAAATGCTAGCTTTGGCTACCCCCAACCCCCCCGAGTCTTACATTTCATCCCAAGAGTGGATTAAATATCTAAAACTACGAAATACTTAATAAATAACAAAATCCCAATAATAATTTGGGTATGATCATTCCCTTGTTGTTGGTCTTACATCAAAGGGCACATGGACGTTGGCCCTTTAAGAGTACTCTCAGCACAGCCAATCCCCAGTGAGCACCAAAGCATTTAAAACAAACCAGTCTCTATCTCCCCTGGTGCCCCCTGTCTTCTTCTGGGTCCTGCTGCCCACCCAGCCATCTCCCACTCTATCTGCCACGTTATCCCAGCGCGCGGTATCTCTCTCGCAGAATCCCCTCCCCTGCCCTGCTGTCATCAGTGGCTGCCAGTCCTCTTGGCGCAGGTCCAAGGAGATGTGAAGCCGTGGAGATAAGCCCAGCATTCGGGATGTGTCAGCTGGGGCTCTGAGACACGTGGATGTGCCTTTAATGGCAGGGACTGCTGTCACTGCACCTGATCTGGGTTCCAGCAGAACTACCTGCCGGCTTCAGTGTGTGTGTTTTGAAACATAATTCGACTGGTCCGGATTGGGGGGCAGATATGATATGCCTTCATGGGGCTCAACATCTCTAGCAGTGGCCCCGATGGTGGCTGGGAGGAGCACATGGAGACGGAGTATGAGCCATGGATCGAGGGATATAGAAGGAAAGCAAGGAGAAAGGGGTGACAGCCAGGGTCAGCCCCCCCTCCCATGCAAAAACGATGCAAAAGAGGCGGAGAAAGATGACTGAGCGGAGTGTAAAGATTAAGAGAGCAGTATTAATGCAGGGCCCTAATCTCCCTGCCGCTGTAATTGAGGGCATCCTCAGAGGGAGCCTGTTTAGGGGAGCTGCTTTTCTCCGATTCGCTTCGGTCTGGAGAGATGTAGAGGGAGAGTCCATGAACGCCCGGATGGTAATCCCCCCTGGACTGCCAGCATGGGGCTGTACCACTTCCCAGCGAGCTAGCCTGGCCAGCTTCACTCCAGCTGCTGTTTATGTGGACCAAAGCACAGCGGATTGGGTGGGGTGTCCAATGGCGTCCATCTCTGTACCTGCTTGCCTGCCCACCTGCATGTCTCGGTCTGGATGCCCCCCCACACCGGCGCCGTGTCTCCCAGCTGCTGCACCATGTCTTTCTGTTTCCTTCCAGCAGATGTCCCTGATCAATATTTTAATAAGCCTGAAGATGAAGGCCTCGTTGCGATCAATAACGGCATATATAGCAAACGAGCAGGGACAGGCGGTGGCCCGACACGGCACTCCCGGAGAGCGGTGGCGGGGGGGTGCATCTGTGAAACAGAGGCCCCATGAAGCATAATTCACCCCGGTGCCAGATCGGGACACGTATGCCAGGGCCATTACTGACTCTGATACGATATCCAGCTAGGATTCCCTGTGCGTAATATAAGTCTTTTTGTCAGAGAAGCCCTTTTTCTCAACAGACGGATGCTGGCATTTTGCCCTCAGCAAAGCTACATCGGGACTACAAACATAGCGGCATTTACCTTGAACCAGGAAGGAGCGTCTCAGCTCTTGATTGATCTGTAGCCCTGTCAATTAGAACCTGGAAAAAACAACCTGGGGGCCTGTATCACAAAGCAGGGTTTCTTGCTTAGCAGGATCACATGTTGGATTTAAGGTACCCTAGTTTTGATGGACTTTATATTTCTTCACTTACATTTAACCCAGGCCACCTTAAATCTGACAAGTTATCCGGCTATGCAAAAATTCCTGTAGAAACGTGATTCAGGCCGCTGCTCTCGCTTACTTCAGGGTACCCAAATTTAAATGGACTTAGTCAGCCAACAGTGTGCGAGGCAGACTGCACTCACAACAGACAGAAACAAATATGTATGATTTCAGTCTTTGCAAACGTTTTTGATTGTTAAACTTTGACTTTTTCTGCAAAAGAAAATGTTAGCGGATTTACAGTTACCTACAGTAACTACTAAACTTAGCTGAAGCTAATTGGTCCACTAACAGTTTTCAAACGCTAATCCGCTAACAAAAAAATGTAGCTATAATAATTAGCGGTTAGCGGAAAAGCGGAACCCAAAGACAAAGAATGGGCTGACTGACCTCTTAGTGAGTCACACATGGGACCAGCTGTGTTACTGAGGGGAGCAGACTGAGAGGGAGATTTGCCAGCAATCAGCCTTCACTCATGTTTTATTCAGCCTGGGGCACGCCGTGTGTTTACCTTTTGCAGTGCGTCAGCTGCGCGGCTGCAATTAGGCTCGTAATTGAGGTTGATGTATTTTGCATTTTATCCTGAGTGGGTGCAAAAAAGTCAGAGGGCCGACGGGGGAGGGGCTGCATTTTGGAGCCTTTTATGCTGCCCTCCCCTCAGCACTAGCCCTCGGTGATATTCAAGGAAAGACAGAAGGGGCAGGCAGCCAAGTAGACAACGAGTAAAAGAAACAAAATTAGAAGAAATGTGGCAGGAAGGGAATGCAATTTTGGGGGAGTTTGGGGGGGGGGGGAGAGGATATAAAATGACTAAGACAAATGGGGGAGCAAACTGGATGGGAAGAATCAAGCAGCCAAAGGTGGAGATAATGAATGAGATGGAAACAGATTAATATTCCCTTTTTTCCCCTCAACCGAAATCACGTCAGAGACATTCTCAGCTTAGAGTGGAAAAGAGGGGAGAGGGTCCATCATTAAGGACCCGAGAGAGACAGTGGAGACTGCGCCCAGGAAGAAAGCAAAGGATGAATGGACAGGAAGGATGGAGGGAGGAGGTAGAGAGGGAGGATGAAGGAGAGCTGCTGTCAAGTGCGTGCAGCAGATGGACGAGGGATGGAGAGAAGGATGGGGAGTGGGGAGATGGAGGCTGAGGAGGGGGACTGAAGGGTGGCCCGGCACCGGGAGATGAGAACATTATGGTGAAATAATACCAGGGGTTCCGCTCTGTCACAGTCGGCATTAGCCTTCCGTCAAGCTGACCCCAATGTGTCAACAAGCTAATAGCCTGCACATCACCCTATTACTGTCACCGCTTACTCAATCGGACGCGCTAATAATTTACGACGACGTCGTAAACAAACAGACGAGAGGACGCGGAAGCCGGCAAACTAAACACAGAGGATGGCGATAAATCAGCGGCGCGGGTCACAGGGGGCAGCGGTAATTCTGGCTATTAATGTGCGTGCGGCGTGCACGTGGCAGAGGGACGGGCGCCGAGACGACGCTTTTAATAACGCGAGTGTGCGTGAGGCTCTGGCTTCGAATGCGGCTCGGAGTCCCCTCACTATAGTGTCCGGAGCACGTCAAGCAGATCGGCACTGACAAACTGCTCTGCTCTCCGATTACTATAAACAAACCATCTGCATTCCAGTGCACGCAGTGGGCGGGGAGCACATGGAGACAGTGTTGCCTTTTGACCTCATACCCCCGCACTCCCCAGCCTAAATCATAACACTTATCTACCAGCATCCAGACTAACAAACCAGTTCTTTGCCCCTCATTTTTCAGACTGGCTTAAAAATCCCAGTATAACCTACTGGTTCTCTCTATTTATACACACACTGTCATCCTCACTTAAGCTGCGCCTCCACTCTCAGCAATATTGTGAAATTACTGCTTTCCCACTGACACTGAAAGGCACCAGGTGGTGTCTGGCGAGCTGACACATGTGTGCGCTCTGCCCACGGGGTCGGGAAGAAGCTGAGCACTCAGGATCGCCAAGGAGACACAACAAACTGAGAAGGTAGCCATGCAGGTGGTCTGGGTCTGTGGGGGCGTGGCCAGCCAGCAGGAGGCCAATGGGATGATGCGGAGGACATAAACAGCATCGACAAATCACAATGGGTGTTTGGCACAAAAGCACAAATTCAGGCAGAATCCTCAGCCAGATATTTCAATTATAAATTCTCGGATAAATATAATAATGACTTAAAATTGCAGTGTTCACACATTTAAATTAATTTTTTTACCGCTCTCTCGTACGTGTGGTTTGGTGGTGGGGGGGCTGGTCGCCTGAAACCGGGACTGCCCATGCCCACCCCCACCTAACCCCCGACAGACAGGCAGGCAGGCCTTGATGGGGAATTCTTCTGGAGCAGACAGAACATGAGAAAAAACCCACATGGAGGCCAGGCAGAATGCCCCGGGGGAGAGTGGGAGTGCAGCCTGGGGGGGCGCTGAAGCATGACATCACTGCGTGGTCCTCACCGCTGTCCGCCTCCACGCTGTTTCCTCATTGGACGCTTGTGCCTGTCCGTCCAGAGATATTTAGTCCTCATTGGATGCCGGTGCCCGTTCATCCAATTATATATTTAGGGGGCGGAATCACTGTGCCAAAATTGGATTGCGGGCACAGTTTTTTTTTTCCCCAGCGGTAAACTCACATCTGCGGCAATTAGATGGGAGCCAGGCTGACAGTAATAGGCATGCCCTCCCCCCCCGGGGGCCCAAAACGCAGATGAGAGTAAGTGGCCGTAATGCCCCTAATGTACAGGATGGCAGGTAATGCCGGCGATTATGGAGGGGCTGCTCGTTTAATCGCGTGAGCCCTGCTTTCCGCCACATTTATTTCATCCGCTCCACGGAGAGGCTGCAAATGTGGAGAGGATTTGGGTAGGAGAGGATTCATATCATCCATCCATTATCCCACTCATCCAGTAGAGGGCGGCAGCGGGGGACACCCTGCACGGGATGCCAGTCCATCACATGGTGCTTCCTGACGCACCGTTTAACTGTCTTTGGACTGTGGGAGTCCCCAGAGGAGACCCTCACAAACACAGAGTTTGTACAAACTCCTGACAAACAGCTGGGTTTGAGAATCAAACCTGGAGGTGTAGAACCTAAAAGCTGGGTCAGTCCAACATGGCACACAGACTGTAACACTTCGTGACCCCTGTGTAAGCTGGAGGAGGAACATTGCACTTCCTTACAGACGGAGACCGTTCTTTCACCTGGTTGTTTTTAATGTCGAGATTCGATTGCCCAGAGCAGGAATCAGCCTGGAATGGAAATTCTCCCCGATGGTGGACCGGTTGCATGAGGTTAGCTGGGAACTGAACTCGGACCAAGTTGCGAGAATTTGGCCCTCAGGATACATTTGGTGCGAATTGCTTTTATGACATTGGAACGCCATGCGGGTAAACCATCCAAACTGGCGTGATATTTGTGTGATTCCGGGAACGGACTGGACGAGACTCCTGGGAAATCACCCTGGCAAAGAGACACTGCTTTTTTGTGACCATGTAAACATGGGTGCATTGTATTGGACAATCATTAAACTGTGTTGGGTTTAGTAGGGGGCTCCAAGCTGATCACACCTGCAGGACGGGACATCGGTGCGAGGTGAGTGGCTCCTGCCAGTCATTGGCTAGTTCTGGATGCTCAATCACTTCACTGTTAAGAGCAACAACTACCCCCCCCCTCCCCGTCCCCCGGAAAGCTAGCACTACTATGGCAACGGCAACGTCGGAGCAAATCACGGTTCATTATTTTTGACTTTTTGCTAAAACGGAGATACAAAGGTTCGAGCCGTTCCAACATAATGACACTGATTACCAGTAAAAGATCGCCGATTTCAAAATATTACCATTAAATCAGGGCCACTACGGCGGGTTAATCTACCTCCTACGTTCCCTATCCCCCAGCTCTCTGAGACTCTTCGCTTCATAAGCATCTTTTGCTGCAGAAAATAACACATTATTTTTTCTTAAGAACTATACACACTGCAGGATTTTTTTCCCCCAAACTGCAATAACTTTTAATATGTGCCATTATGGAAATGTATCCATAAAAGCATCCTTTCTGATATTTATTTCAGGAATTCATCATAAGAGGTTTGGACCTCGGGGTGCTGCGAGCCGTCTGTCTTGGTGCATTATCATTGGCTGGCTGGCAGCCCGGTTCTGCTTAAGCTCTTCTGCGATCGAGGTGCCGGATGCTTCCGGATTGCTGGTGCAGCGGTGGGGCCCGGCTCTCTGCCGGGCCTGAAGGCCGCGACTTTGCTGCAACGGAAAGTGTGCGATTTGTGTTAAAACACTCGATTTCTCTATCAACCGACGGCGTCTCTCAAACGACCTGCTTTTCATTAGATGTCCGGAGGCGGCGGGACATTTTAATCGTCCCCGGCCATGTGTCCTTGGCTCTCACATTTATTCAGGCCATTATCAGCATGCTGCAGACGCAGAGCAAAGGGAGGCCGCCTCCGTGACGGCTCCCCCTCCAGGTTTCCTTCTCTATTGGCATTTCATCGCCGCTGTCACCTTTCTGCCCGTCCGTGGAAGAGCCGGCCGCTAGAGCCAGTCAAACACACATGGCCAGGATGACATGTATGTTCCTGTTTTGCCCACAGGGTGGCGCAGTGGGAGGCACCACTGTCACCTGCCTCCAGGGCTGTGGGCACAACAACGTGCTGCTTCCGTTTCTTACCGCAGGCCAAACACATATAGATATGAGCATTTGACATCTGTAAAATGCCCATACATGCCATATATATGTGTGTCTGTCTGTATATAGATATGTCGATATATATGTGTGTTTACATATTGTGTGTGTATAAATATATATATATATGTGTGTGTTTATATATTGTATATGTATATATGTGTGTGCGTGTCTATATATATAGTATATGTATGTGTGTCTGTATGTATGTTTATAAATCGTATGTGTGTGTGCGTGTGTGTGCGTCTGTGTGTGTGTGTGCGTGTGTGTGCATCTGTGTGTGTGTGTGTGTGTGTGTGTCTGTGTGTGTGTGTGCACGATGTGATGGGTGGATAATTCATGGATTCTGTCGCTTTACTCTTTTGCCTAGACGCTGTATGGCCCACCCCAGTCTGCAACAGCCGTAGGTCCCACATGTCAGCCCCCCCCCCCCAAAAAAACAGCAGGAGCGATATCCATTTAAAAATAACTACGCCAGTAATGCAGATCTGAAGTATGGTGGAGATCAGCACACCTTTCAGCTCTCAAGGACACCGCTTGGCCAATCCTGACTTTCTCTGGGAATTTACAGGGAGATACTGTGCTTGTATTTCAGATTCACTGTTTCACCACTTCACTTTCAATCTGATTCATGATTAAAGAGCAGGACTTGGTGATACAATTAAAATCAATAGCTTCCTCTATGCTGCGGTCACCTCTCACTCTGCAGGGAGCCCTTCACTATATGTAAAACTGGCCTATATCCACTGACTTTCAGTTAACTTTGGTTTCTGTGCCAATCCAGATAGAATTTGACTGGGGAAACCTCTGAAGGCTGGCTGTTTTATCAAATACATTTAAATTAGCACCGGATTCACTGCCGAAGCCTCAGCTACCTACTATCCAAATAACTGCTTCAGTGGTGTAATTAAGTGACGAGTTGGAACAGACATGGATACACTTTAGCTCTTAAGGTCCTCAGAAGGTCTACCTGGGTCTGCAACAGCAACACAATCATTTAACATGCTTCTAATTTAAATGTAAATTTTTAATTTTGACAAAAAGAAAAGGCGGTCTTGTTTTTCATCACTTCAGTTTCTTCGTGGCTGATGATTACCAAGGTAAAAAAAAAAAAAACAGAACTCAAATGTCAAGATTAATTTCCCTCCGAAGCAATTCTCCCCGTACCATTTTCTGTCGCTGATATAACAAAAGGCCGGGAACGACATTATGTCAGGGACTGCGCAGTTACTCAGAACACGGGGCATCTTGTCCTCCGGTTAAGCCTCTTCCCTGGCGGTCTCTCTCCACACGGAGCAGACCACACATCTGACTGAGATGAACCTGAGGTCTTTAAGCCACCGCGGCTGTTCCAGGCTTGGCACCCAACGGCTTTGCTGACCCCCAACCCCTTTGTCATTCCATCTTGGACCTGCTCCCTGGTTCCACCCGGCACCTCCTCCCACCCCAATCAGTCATAGGGTCAGGTATCTGCACCAGCTTTGCCTCTCTCTCCATCTCCATGTGACCAGAAGCAGGCTGTGCTTGTCTCCTCTCACCGAAGAAGCCACTCCTATAGATTTTACTCACAGCGGGATGCCTGATTAAAACCTTTTAGCACTTTTATTTATTATGTAAAATCTAGGCCCATTTAATTCATTTTCCCTGCAGTTCTGCTGCTCAGCATTACACTCCCAAACTAAGGGCATGTATATATGATGTAGTGTCTCTCAGGGTCACTATTTACAATCTCCCATTACACGGACCCCCACGGGACACACTGAACCATTCCCCCAGCAGCCAAGCACCCCCCACCACCACGGCACACTCTCTCCCTGCGACATTAGACATCTGCCACGTCCATTAGCCACACACTGCCACTCTCCATGGGGGCACGTGCAGTGGCAGGATTCCTGCCAGGTGCTTGATTGTCTGCGTGCACGGCAGCCCATGTGAGCGTGTTCAGCATAGGCCGGCGAGAGCCCGCGTGCCGGCAGCCCGGGGAACTGCGTGCACGTGACATAAACGAGAGGTACGAGGGCCCGCAGATTTCAGTGGAACAGCAAAATGAAATAACACAAGATGAGTAATCTTCCTGAAAGGCACGCACGTGGCTGGGAAGCGCATAATCAAATCTGCCAGAATGAGAAACCACTCCACTCTGCTTTTTATAACAGAGGAAACAACAAAGCATTAAAAATACCAAAAAAGATCAAACATATACCGTTGGTAGCTCGAAAAGCCCCTACTAACTATTCCTGAGGAGCACCATGTCTGCACTTTGCCATTTTTTTATCCCACTCCAAGTTATTGTTCCTACACTAAATTAAAAAGGAAAATATACACACTGATTGACGTTGGCCAACAAAGCGGATCAGTACTGCTGACGGCTCACACCTCTCGGGCTGGGGGCTGAATCCTAGCCCAGCTCTGAGTGTGTGCAGTTTGTGTGCTCTCTCTGTGTTTGTGTGGGCTCTGGTCTGAAGGATGGATAGATGGATGGATGACAAACACACCCACAGTTCATATATTCCTATCTTTGTGGAAACATTAACATACGCACACACACACACGCGTGCATGTATATATATAAACTGAACTATCATCCATTTTGACACCTAAATGTAATTTTAGTTTTTGTGTGCCGCAACATTTTAAAATATTTATTTTAGCTGTTCAACACATTGCTTAGAAAGATAGTTGTTGCTAAGCTTATAAAAACTTCCAGGATTGAGGAGCAAATTGGTTCAAACGTGAAAGCATTTTATTCAGCCACGTAGGTGAAATGCTTGGGTGTATTTAAAACCTGCTCACACTGGCGTACAGGACGGGAAGGAAAAGCACTGCCAGGGGACTAAGGACTCACACTGTTTTTGTAAGCATTTCGTCATATTTTTGGATGCATTCTGCCGTCACACATTAGCTGTATTTTTCGCCACGCACACATTGCTGGCCCAGTACATTTTTTATCTTGCCAACTAGGTTCAGAAGGTTTCCCTCATATTAAAAGGTGTTATACCTGATAATATTTAATTAAGCTATGTTTATCCTTGTTTACCATTAGCTTGCTGCACTTACTGATTCTAATGCAAAATGTAATGACCTTGTAATCATGGTAGCCATTATTTTTCTTTTAATGGATAGTGTTGGCTTGTGGGACTTGAAAATGCTTAAAATCACAGACAACGTGGAGGGGTGAGCGAGGCGCGGGTCGCTACGGGTTTCAAATGAGGGGTAAGGTAGATCGCACATGCCTAGGGTCACCGGCTCAACAAGAAATTTAAAAATAACAAGTAAAATGACCTCCAGTAAAGGTATCTTCACCTTCTTCATATTCTCTCTGATGATGATAGCTAATCGTGATCAGAATGAATATTTGTCAGTGGAGATGAGCTGCACCCGATTACTGATGTGCAGCTGACATTTTCTGCATACGTTGTTCTACTCCTAAAACTCACTTACTCTCAACAGGGATCAGCCTGTGCCTCCCTAATGGGAACAGTTTAAAGAGAAATGATACAGAACTCCAGTTCACAAAGACAACCCCTGAATCGTAAATTGGTTATTAAATATATATGGTCACCCTAACGGCATTAGATCCTGAAGTCGGTGCTCTCAGTGTCAAACCTCAAAATACACAAAAAACAGCAGCAGCCTCTAAGAGGGGCCTTGTAGGAGCCTCCGCCATACACATCTGCACGGTCATCATGTTTTCCCTGGATTTGTAGCTAGATAAGACACCATACGCGAGATGTCAGTTTGTGCCTATGGCAATGTAGCAGAGTATACAGCGCAACATAAATGCATGACAGCATTGTTACGTGCAGTTTCCATACTTCTGCCCTCCAGTCTCCAGCACTGTGGACCATTTTTGTACCGGCCACCTTCTCTGTCTCAAACATAATAACAAGCCAAATAATCACATTCAAACTGACCCCAAGATTTCGAACTAACGCATTTTCATTGTTTTCCTATTAAAAATGGTTCTCGAATACGGTATCAGTTAAAAAAAAAAACACCGCAAAGAAACGCTTTGCTATAGGCAGAATGTAGATTCTGCTACATTGTATAACAAGAAGCTTACAACAAAAGACATTCACTTATTGTACGTAACGAAATTTGTCGTCGCCTTTACCGACAAAATATAAATACTGCCATCTTCTGGTGAAAAGAAATGTAACATCTATTTAAATTTAGAATAGAATAGACACGGCCTAAACTTGATTTTGTGAAGTAAGATATTAAATACTGATGGTACACTAAACGTGCAGTTCTATATACCTTATGCTGTGTTCAATATATCACTGCATCTTCTATTAGTTGGCCTCTACTGGTTAGCCACAATCAAAATGGCGTGTCGACGATGACATCCTTAGTCACGGGGGAGTGATTACGCGCTGATTGGTTAACATCACAAAATCCTTGACCAATCAAAACGCGCCGTTCGCCGTCGACGAGTCGGAGCCGAAGTTACAGCCGGGCAATACGAAAAATGGCGGCGCTTAGCCCCGAGTTTGGAGATTTGGTCCAAATTAAAAAGCAGCTTATTTCTGTCATAGGCCTTTGCAGGGAGAGAGGACTAGTTCACAGTGCAAAATGGTGAGAAACGTGTATTCTATTACTTATGTAACATGCACATGTCAGCATTTACCCATGCAGTGTTTACGATAGCTACTTATACAGTATTGCACCTACATGGTTGGTATGTGTATATGTACAGTGATTTAATGGTGAGCTCTGTAACATGTTTAATGCCTAATTTCATGTAGCTTTTCATTACTGTTAGTTATGTGCTATTTGAACAATTGTAACAGGTGATATACGTATATATCCATGACAAACAACCATTAGGTTTAATCAGTGAACTTAACGGCTCGTTTTCACATCATAACTTGTTTGCAGGGCGTCCGAGCTGGCGTTTGCCCTGAACCCGCTGCCAATGAACGAGCTGCCGACACCGCCCCCTCTCACCGAGGTAACTGATTGCAGGAGAGCATGGGCCTCAGAGCAGGGTGTCATAAATCGGTCCTAAGGGACCCCGAAACGTCCACTGTTTCACTCCCTGCCAAACAGTCCACATTTTTGGGACCCCAGACAGTTTTGGCTGGAGCAAAAATGTGGACTGTTTTGGGTCTGAGGTTGTAAAACACTGCCTTGATGTCTTAGTGGATTGACTGCTGGTCCAATCTTTAGTATGGCTTAGAAATACACATAATGACACATCAGGAATTATGTTGTGGAAAAATAATGATTTTGCTATTAATAATTCAGAAGACGTTTAGGAAGGTAAGTATTTGCATTACAAACAAACAATGAACAAACCAGGTATTCTCTGCAGCCATTTCCACCCGCTTTTCCTGTACAAGGTTATTGGGGGACCTAGGGTCTGTTCCAGGCAGCACAAGGCTGAGGGACACCATGGACGGGATGCCAGTCCATCGCATGGCACGCACACTTACACCACGCAGAATTTGCAGGAAAGAAGATGCTCTTTTGTGTATCAGTTTTTGCGTAATTAACATCCCCCTTTCTCATCACAGGAAGATGTACAAGACTTCGATGCTCTGTGTTTGGCCAAGTCCTACTTCGACCTGAAGGAATATGACCGTGCGGCCTACTTCCTGAGGGGCTGCCGCAGCCCAAAGGCCTACTTCCTATACATGTACTCCTGTTACCTGGTAGGTGGCGCTCTCATGCAGCCCCCTTCCATCCTTCTACCACCCTTCTCATTGTGCTCCATGTCTCTCGCATTCCCGCTTCATGACGCCCCTCCCACAAGTCTGGAGAGAAAAAGAAGGATGACGAGACCGTGGACAGCCTGGGTGAGTCTATCATCTTTGGCACTTCTTGGGCTCCTGGAGGATGGAGACGCTCATCAGTCAGGAGCTTTGGGCTGATTTGGGGTGTGGTGTTTTTTTTCTCCCTCTCCCTCCAATGTGATTGGCTGCAGGGCCCCTAGAGAAAGGACAGGTGCGGAACGAGGCGCTGCGAGAGCTGCGTGCAGAGCTGAGCAAGAAGCATCGGGCGGGAGAGCTGGACGGCTTCGCCCTTTATTTGTACGTGAGCCAAGGCGCTGACTTTGTTTTCTTTTATGGTCTGTCTGAGCTGATAAATGGCTGACACATAGCAAGCCAGGCACAAAATCCTCCTCAGGCTCACAGGGGCACACTGTGGTCGTTGTTTTTCAATTGTGCTTTTGGCCTTGAATGATTTAGATATAAAAGTGAAGGACATTTTTTAATATATATTTTTAGCTGCCCACCCCCTCTTGTGGACAATTTGCACATTGCACTTTGTAACTTCTGTTTACTATTTTATTGATCTACATTTTTTACTTATTACTTAACTTGACTCGTCTTATTCGGTTCCTACTTTTAATTGCTGTATGTGCAGTTCTATAGCTGTTGGGTGTTACTCACTGGAAACTGAGCCTAGCTCCACTTATTTCCAGTCTACTCCTTGGCAGCATGTATATTTGCAATATGCCATTTGCCTCAGTTGTACGCTGCTCTGGACAATAGCGTCTGCTAAATATATAAATGTAACTATAAGGAGCTCTTATTGCCTGTATCTACTGCTCTACTGTTGTGCATTTAATTAATAAAGTGATTTGATTTGCTCAGCACAGATTATTTTATCTTGAGTTATGTTTTAGATGGTATCTCTCTGATACACACGAGTAACGCCACCTGTTAGTTACAGATCTGGTGCTGACAGACACCCTAACTGGTAATCTCCACTAGGGCCTGCTTACTGCCTTACTGTTGTGCTTGTGCAGGTATGGCGTGGTGCTGAGGAAGCTAGATCTGCTGAAGGAGGCCGTGGACGTGTTTGTGGAGGCCATCCATGCCCTGCCGCTGCACTGGGGGGCGTGGCTCGAGCTTTGCAATCTCGTCACCAACATAGAGATGGTACTGCTCTCGTCCCCGGCTCCATAACGCCTCAGTCCCTCTGCTTATAGCTGGTACACAGCTGGGCTCTGGCCTCATGTCAGGAGCAGAATCGGAATTCACTTTATTTTCCAGGTATACCTGGAATTTGTCTTGGTAGAGTTAGTTGCAAACAGCATGCAAAATAAATTAATAACAATAATAATACAAAATATATTTTAAAGGACGAGCATGTCACTGTCTCTGTAATAGTGACGACAAAGCTCTATCTTATCAATAGTCTAAATCAGTACAGATTACAGTCAGGAACTTGGTATTTACGAAATGTCTACTTGAATTTAAGTCTAGATCAATCCATGGTCCCAAATAAATAAAGTTCCATTTTAAGTACAGATATGCATGTTTCTGTATCAAGGCATTGCAGCAGCAACATATGCAGCAAGTGTGTGGATAAAGGTCCAGAGGTGTGCAGATGTTATGAAAAATGGTGCTTTCTCAGGAATGGCCCTGAGAAATGGGGCCATTCTGCAACACAGATGGTCAGATTTTCCTGCTCAAACGCATCTTAATCAGCTAATTACCAGGTTTAGTAGGTGTGTTGGAGTAGGGAAATCTGCAAAGCATCTTTCATAATGGCCCTCCTGGACCGGAACTGGAGAACCCCTCTTTGCATACTGTAACTTGTGTATCTCTGTCTTTCAGCTGAAGTCTCTGTCGCTGCCAGACTGCTGGATCAAGGACTTCTTCCTGGCCCACATGTACACGGAGCTGCAGATGATCAAGGAGGCGCTGCAGAAGTACCAGAGCCTCATTGACGTCGGCTTCTCCAAGAGCACCTATATCATCTCGCAGATTGCCGTGGCTTACCACAACATCCGCGGTCAGCTTCACTCTTTGTTAACAGGCAGTTTGCCTTCTCCACCATAGCCTGTGTTCCCTGCTTTACCCTCATTTGTCCGGTGTTCCTGTCCCTCCCTGACCTGTATGTAAGCCAGTCCGCCCTCATCACTCTTGCATTTCTTCCCCCTGTTCTTCAGACATTGATCAGGCCCTGCTGCTCTTCAACGAGCTGAGGGACCAGGACCCGTATCGTATCGAAAACATGGACACCTTCTCCAACCTTCTCTACGTCAGGGTGAGACCAGATTCTGAGAAACCTGCCCGTTTCAGACTGACCAAAAAAAAAATAGAAAAAAAGAAATGATAAATTATCTGGCCAGCTTGGTCCAAAACTTTTCTTTGTATTTTCTTTGTATTCTTTGTTATTCCCGATTATATTTACTTTAAGCCAGGTTTATCTTTTGTACTAATATATAATAGTGATACTTCATTCATCCCCCATAAAAGGGATCCTCACCAACCCCATCTTGCTTTCCTTAAGACACACACACATATACAGGTGAGATCAAGCTTAGGGGCCCCAGCTCAGGGTCAACCTTGGGACAGTTGAGGGTTAATGGCCTTATTCACTGACCCAGTGGTGGCATCAGTTGGCTGATCATGGGATTCCAACCAGCGACCTTCCAGTCAGTCACCCACCAACCCCCTTAAACAGGGCTCCTGGGAGCAGTTGGGATTTGAACCCACAACTCTGAGGAGACTGGAGCCTTAGCCCAGTGCCTTAGTCTCGCTTTGCACATATGGTGATTTTCCACTGCCACCAGGAACCGAGCCATACCATGCACATTTTCCCTGTGAACACAGCAATTTTCACAGACTTGCAGAAGTTAGCACATAGTAAAGTATAATGTGCACCGTGTTGACAGTAAAACCTCTGTTCAGTTTTACGTCATTGTCACTCGCCAAACTCGGCAATGCTTTTACTAAGCTGACCCTCCTCCAGTGGAAAACCGAAGCGAGCTGGAACCGTGCCCGTGCCTGCTCTCTCTTCGCGGTGCGGCTCGGATATGACTCTCCTCTGTAACTGCCTACAGAGCATGAAGGCTGAGCTGAGCTACCTGGCCCATGACCTCGCCGAGATTGACAAGTACAGAGTGGAGACTTGCTGTGTCATTGGTGAGCGTGCGAGACCGAGTCGGAAGGGCTGGCCTTTTCTCCAGTTAAATGTCCTGTGGTTCACCGCTGCCCTTCCTGCTTCGCAGGTAACTACTACAGCCTGCGCTCGCAGCACGAGAAGGCAGCACTGTACTTCCAGAGAGCCCTGAAGTTGAACCCCCGGTGTCTGGGCGCCTGGACGCTGATGGGCCACGAGTACATGGAGATGAAGAACACCTCTGCGGCCATTCAGGCCTACAGGTGAGAGCAGACGCATCTCCGGGGCTCGGCATGCAGCGCCGCCTCTGCGATTCCGCCAGTGGGGTCAGTCTGCAGCAGCCGACTGCAGCTGTCCAGCAGGCAACCCATGAGGATGAAATTCACGTCACTTGCCCTCGTCTGCAACCAGAAGCGCGCACAGAAAAGTAAAGTATGAATTGACTTTTAGCGTAATAACTCAAAAAGTATTTCTCTGATCTTTTTCTAACTTTGATGACACATTGTACTATTGAACGTCTGGAACTGATAGCAATTTTGAGCCACATAGTGACAGCATAGAGAATCTCGTTAGTATGCTAACCCAAAAGTATTTCATGGATCTTATTGCCACTTCACAAAAACATTACATGGGTGGTGCAGAGGTGGGCAGGGCCATCCAGGGAATCCCTTGCTGTCGTCGCAGCAGCATTTGCTTCTCCTGAGCTGCTGGGTAACTGTCCGCTTGATGTATCTGTGTTAGGGGTGCAGAATCTGCTGAGTGCACAATGTGATCCGTAGCCAGTTGTCATTGTGTCTGAGGAACTTGCTTGAGGAACAGTAACTTCAGTAACGGCGAGTTTGGTTCTTCTGACAAGGCACGCCATAGAAGTAAACAAGCGGGACTACAGAGCCTGGTACGGGCTCGGCCAGACCTACGAGATCCTCAAATTGCACTTCTACTGCCTCTACTACTACCGCCGGGCCCACCAGCTCAGGTGTGTAGCTCCCCCACTGCCGCTCGACCCGCTGTGAAGGTCCAGTCACTCACGGGAAAAAGTATCCAAAGTGTCTTATTCACATCCATTATAGCCACACAACCTGAAAATTACATTTCTCATTTCTGGTAGTAGAGCAATTTCATGCTGAGTTCATCCTGACTGAACTTTGACCTGCAAATCCGTGCATCTCAGCCAATCAGGTGCCGTGTGGGAGGGGCTGACCGGTCAGCTTTACCGGCTGTGGGGCAAAATGGAGCAGTCATTTAAAAAAAAAAATAAATAAAAAAATTAGCTATCAATTGCCAGAGTATAAATTTACCAGAATATAAATTGCCACAATAGAAAAAAAAGCTGCATTCAAATGTGTCCGAAAGCTAGGAAGCATGTCATGGTGCATGTTATAAGATCACTGCGTGACGTCTTTCACACCTACCTTACAAGGCTCGAAGGCTAACAAATGTCCACTATGTGCTGCTAATTTCACTAATACTGACTTGTGTGGTACACCGAAAAAATGAATAAGTAGTTTCCAAATCTATATTTTAAAGGTGAATGGGATGTGGTGTTTTCCTTATTAGCATCACTACACCAACAAAAATGGCTGAAATCATTTGTGTCCTCCTAGGCCCAACGACTCGCGCATGCTGGTCGCTTTGGGGGAATGCTATGAGAAACTGTCCCAGCTAGTCGAGGCCAAGAAGGTGAGGCTATGATTCTTTCTGGTAAAATGCGGTGAATTTTGCTCGCCTGCTGCAAGGGAGAATGTGAGCCCCCCCGTAAGCAGGACGGGCGCTCTTTACCTGGCAGTTACCACATCGCTCATTGTCTTTTATGTCTGAGCACTGTCTTTCTGGTGCTTTTCATATGCGGGCGGGGTGGGGTGTGGGTGTGGGGTAAGCTGCCTCCATTTATGCGGGTTTCTTGTAGGGGGTGGGGTTGCTCTTAACATGACGTGATTTTCTAAAATATGAACTGTCCCATGTGGCTTGGCTATCATTTTTTAAGGGTAGTTATTAAAAACTACAGTCACCCTTTGGAATCCATGGGGGTGAGGGGATTGGTCCCAGGACCCCCTGCAGATACCAAAATCCACGGATGCTCATTTCTGTTATATAAAATGGCAAATAGTCTTTGCATATAACCCACACACACCCCCCCCATATACTTGCTGTGTAAATGTGCATGTAAAGTTGTCATGTTGTATTGTTCAGGGAATAACATGTCTGTACATGTTCAGGGTCGACGCGACCGTTGTAGCACCTATAGAGAATAATTATAACAAGAGAAGCGCTTTTCAGCATGGGTTCTGCGTAGCACTCTGTTTGCGGCAAATTCTCCCACGGCTGATGGCTTGCCCTCTGTGTGCCAGTGCTACTGGAGAGCGTACTCCGTCGGGGATGTGGAGAGGATGGCGCTACTGAAACTGGCCAAGTGAGTCCTCCCCCCGCGGGTCAGACGAAAGCACTGTGTCACATCACTTGGTAGCATGCAGATGAGTGAGACGCCGCTGTGCGAGCTTCGCGACGGCAGCAACAAGCAGTGTAAATGGATGTGAACTCACCGTACACCACAGTAATAATTAATAGCGGGCCATTCTGGGAGCATAACTACAATGGTCAGTATTGGCACTTTTCCACTGGCAGACAGGAACCAGGTTGTACCCCAGCTGTACCACGAAGAGTGACTAGTGCGCTTCCAGTCAGTTTTCCACTGCAGAAGGGTCAGCTCGGCAAAGGCGCTTTTCGATTTGGAGAGTGACCGTGATCCTTCAGATGAGCCATGCATATTGACAGAGAACATCAATATCTCCCTACATTTCGAACCAATCAGATGGCGGCGAGGCAACCAGTTCAGTTTGGCCACGCTTCTGGCCCTGCTAGTAAACAGGGTCGTGTTATTATGGGTACGGCTCGGCTCTTGACGCAGATGGAAAAGCATCATAATAGAATAATAGCTGTTAGTGGGTTTATTGACCCAGTTGAGCTGGATAAACCTGCCCCAGAGCTTGCAGGTTTAAGCCTTCGTCCTGCAGTACCGTCTACCCGCTGGTAGCAGTGTGAATCACCTTTGGCTTGGGTGACTGGGGGTCTTCAATGATTGTGTGTCCGTATGCACACTCCACTGCACCGGTGCATCCAGTGATCCGCCCCCAACCTTTCACACGCCCACAGACTCCACGAGCAGCTCAACGAGTCGGACGAGGCCGCCCAGTGTTACATTATTTACATCCAGGATATCTTTTCCTGTTCGGTGAGATTAGCACACGCCCGGCCGTCTGTGTCTGTTGTGCAGAGGACGTATTTTCAGCTAGCTGCGGTCTGCAACCCCATTCTCCCCTGCCGCTTAGGAGCCCCTGGAGCACGTGGAGGTTAGCACGGCTCTCCGGTACCTGGGCCAGTACTACTTCAAGAACAAACGATATGACGAGGCCGCCCTCTGTGCTCAGCGCTGCTGTGACTCAAATGACGTGAGTACTCAGGCTCAAGCTACCGTCCCGTCATATGTCCCTCTGAGATCCGGCAATTCATTGTTTTTGCTTGAATGTCTCATACTATACATGCCGCTCTATTAAGGCCTGTTTGGTCCTGAAAGATAATACTTACAACTTTAAGATGACATCAGTAGTGTTTGGGTTTGACTTTCCCAGCTTCTTTTTCTGTAAAATTAATTTTTTTCCTCCCCTGGAACTCAGGGGGGTATTTACGGCAGAGGATAAAAGGTCCCCATAACTGTTACACTGTCAAAAACTGTGCATCATAAATGCGACCTCCTCTAGGGCACTGTAGTGTTGAATTCATACGAGTGTGTTTGCACTGACTTTGTTTCTTATTGTCTCATAGGCACGTGAAGAGGGCAAAGCACTTTTGAGACAGATCTCCCAAGTCCGAGAGCAGGGGGAGGCGTCCTCGGCTGACCTCTCCCATCCCTGTGTCTTCGGGCCCCTCTCCAACAATAACACGCCTGTCCGGAGAGTGTCGCCACTTGATCTCTCTTCTGTCACCCCCTAATACGTACACCAGTGCCAACCCACCTAAAATGGCTTCTGTCCCGTCCTCTTCACCTTGTGATTTTTCTGGACATTGGACTGAGAAGATGCTGAGCCGTGGATTGGACACCCAGCAGGACGTCTTAAGGAATGAATTCTGTCTTCAGCACTGACACATTCATTGATATATTTTTTTGCATGCCAAACGCAATGCAGCTCTTCTTTAGGTATGGATAGGGGCAGAAGCTAGTTTGGTGTGTGTGTGTGTGTGTGTGTGTGTGTGTGTTTAACTGTGTGTGTGTTGCTGGTGTACAGTGTGGGCAGAATGCAGTCATATGGTCTTCATGTCAGAGTTCAGTGACGCTTTAGAGTTTTCATCAGATGCTCCTTGATTGTTTCCAACATGTAAATGTTTTTTTCTTTGCATGTGCTCATGAATAAATGGGGGGAAAGCCAGAGTTAATAAAAATGATCTTTGTAAGGAAATGTATTAGGTTCTTTCTGTGAGGTTGGCGTTTCTTTCAGCCTGATTTAAAACTCCAAATATAAGTTAACTTCCCTGTTTAGGACAGTATCGCCTGAGTTAAAATATTGTCTGTTGAAGTGGCAATAAGCTGAAATGGATATAGTATTTTACAGGCTTCCTGCCAGTTCTCTGCAGCGTAACCCAGATCAGTATTTTCCCAGCAGCCAAGGCTTGGTCAATTAAAACAAAAAGCAGTGTCTGTGAATTTCTGAAACCTCCCTTACTAGATTGTTCATATATGAAGTAAGAAACAGATCTTATTGTTAAAAGTCTGGTTTTACACAGCGGATCTGAGTAACGCGCTGCGAGAAATACTTTTTAATACTGCACATGGCGTGACTGGATAGACTTACGGCAAGAAGACGCTGAAAACGGCTGATGCAGTGCCTGTCCCGAGTTTGGTGTTCCATCACAATACATTTACCCCGGAGGAAATTGCTTGTGATTACAGACTGCACATAACTATACTGAAGACAAAATTGGCAAGACACATATAAAGGAAAATGTAAGAATAAAGCATGATTTTAGTAGGAATTCATTCGTTTTACAATAATGGCACATTCATACCATGAAAAATCAACGTTTTATAAGTCTTATTTTTCTTTGATGAAGGCTGTAATTAGAAACGGTAAATTGCAGGAATGGTTATCTGAATGCACATTTAAGCAACAGTATTGCAGAATGCAATGATCGCCAGCACACTTATAATGCAGGCCTACGGCATCTTCTGAATGCGAGAGACAGCATCTGGCCGTGCTGCCATACTTAAGAGGTAAAGTAAAAATAACGCAAAGTGTTTAGTAGTTTCGTCTAACACCAAGTCACGCCGCTTTATCAAGAGATCTGACATTTGCAAGCGGAATTGCCTATTTCATATCTATTTTCCATGCCCAGAATTCACACCCTTGCTGCGTCACCACTCATCTATTTCTGGATAACAGGCTTTCGCTACAAATTCGACATATCCTGAGACTTCGTTATTCTACTGTATAGGATGAAACTTCCCGTACTTAGAAAGCAAATGCAGCGCATAGGCGCACCCCCCGCCCCCGCCCCCCGGGGCGTGTGACGTAGCCCGCTCCCAGCCAATCACCGTGCAGGACGCCATTATCCCCTCCCACAGGCAGGAAGTTTAATCCTGTTTCGCGACGCCATTTCGTATTCATCGGATGCCAGTTTGCAGCGACGTCGAAGGTATTTGCGATGTCCTTTCATTGGGGCTCTTTGGGGAAGCCTCTCGTTCCGTTAACGGCGCCGGTCGCATTTTCGCGCGGTTCGCCAGGTAAAATGCGGTGACGTTCGGTGCGGGGATGCGCCGCGAGCGCGCCGGCCGCGCGCGAGTCTCGCGGGCGGAGCGCGAGGCGCAAGGTTAGGCGGCTACGCGCTGCGCACTAACGCTTTTTATTTGGTTGGTGTTGAATGTTAAAACGTTATCTAAGGTCCCGGTAGTGTACAGCTTCGCTCTATTCTCATTCCGGCGGGGTTCGCGGCCGTGTGTGTCCGTACTACGCGCGGCCTTTTTTCTTTAATCCCGGGCGCTTCTCTCGAGCTGTTGTCCGTAACGTCGGTTATTCCGTTTTTTATTCGGCCTTCTGTTAGAAATCTCGCACTCGTCTGTTTCCGATGTACGCGGCGGCACGCGATTCCACTCCCTTTTAAGTGATGTTAAAGTGTGTGTGTGTGTGGCCGCTGCAGCGTTTTTCGGCGTCGTGCGATGTAACAAAAAAGGAGCCGCTTTTCAAAATGGCCGCCGGCCTCGGCTGCTGCGCCGGGGGCCGCGTCATGGCGGCCGGAGCCCCCGCCGCCGCCTTCCGAACGCCGCCGCGCCCTTTGTTACCCCCCAGTCACGCGTGCCGTCCTACTCCTGTATTAATTGCGACCTTAGAGGCTCCCGTTTTGTAATTTTTGTGGATGAAGCTCGTCCCCGTGTCCTCCCGCGCCTCCACAGCGCCATTTTAAGCGCCGCGTTTATTTGAATTTTGCGCATGGATTAATGGGGTATTGTGTAGGTGGCCGCGGCGAGGGCTGGATCCCCCTCCTTAGAAACGCGCCGGTCGGTTTCGCGAGAGCCCCACGTGTACTTCAGAGCGGGCCTCTTTTGTAACGACGCGAAGCTGCGTTTTTCGTCGCTGTTCCGCACATGGTTTGGTCGGTCCTCACGTCCGCCGTGATTGTGATCGTGACACTCGGGTGGCCGGCCTTGTTGAAGTCCGGCACCATTTACGTACCGTTTTTTCCCCTTCTGTGTTTTCTAGACAGAGTAGCAACATGGTGAAGATCTTCGTTGGCAACCTGTCCCAGGAGACCACGGCCGATGAGCTGCGGGCCCTCTTTACTCAGTATGGGAAGGTCTCAGAGTGTGACATTGTCAAGAATTATGGCTTCGTGCACATGGACGAGAAGACTGAGGCCGACGAAGCCATACGCAACCTGCACCATTATGAGCTTCACGGCCAGCCGATGAATGTGGAAATCAGCCGTGGCAAAGTCAAGGCCTCCACCAAGCTGCACGTGGGCAACATCAACAACACCTGCACCAACCAGGAGCTGCGGGCCAAGTTCGAGGAGTATGGGCCTGTGGTGGAGTGCGACATTGTGAAAGATTATGCCTTTGTGCACATGGAGCGGGTGGAGGATGCCATGGAGGCCATCAATGGGCTAGACAACACCGCCTTCCAAGGTGATCCCACTAGCTGAGTGGGGGCAGTAGGCCAATGTCATTCTCTGTGTTAGTGCATCTCACCTGAAATGCAAGCATTCCAGGCCAAGGGTAGCTACTGTTCAGAAAGGTTCAGGTAGCACAGCTGGAGGCAGGCAGACCACAGAGGCTGCAGAGAAAAGGATGTGTGCTGTGTGTCCTGCAGATCAGGCACTCGGGGTCTTTCAGCAAATGCTGTCAGTTTTAAGTTTACATTGCAGGAGGAATCAACTGAATATGGGGCCTTGTGGCCTGGCCCTGAAGTGCTGGCAGGGTCTGTCAGCTGCTGTCAGATGTTGGGTTATTCCTAACTGCATTAGAAGCTAAATTTAACTTGTACACATTTGGAAAACTGCACATTTTCAGGTTACTGTGGTATGTAGTTTGATTCAATTTAGCACCCTATTTTTAGTTTACATCCTGGTGTTGAAACTGGCTTTCTAAGAAGTTGTTTGAAAGTGCTGAGCCAGGGGAAACATCTACTTAAGCTGGTTAGTTTTAAGGACTGTCAGACTTGCTCTTGAATGCGATTGCTTCTGAACACAACCGAAACAGTCCTTGCAGGATCCTATTTGACTCCAGCTTTTTCAGCACAGATGCACATGCCTTGACTGTGGGCATTGTCCAGCCAAACAGGTTAACCAGTATTAGGAAAAGGGACACATGCACCAAGATTTTAATACTGTAAGATTCTACATATGCACTAATGTCACATTGACGGGTGAGTGTTCAAGGGTGTCAGTTCCATGAGTTCCACCATACCTACCTTACCAAAGCTTGCTAACTACAACTTCCGATATGTAGAGAATTTGGTTTCATTGGTCGGGCAAGCTATGAAAAGGTGTGCTTTTTATGCATGACTGGGTTTAAACGTTGAAGATACTCTGCAATCCTTATGCAGTAGATTCACAATCGGAGTGTGTGTGCGTGGTGTTCGTGGCATTTTGGAGTTTTAAACTTTCAGTTTGTGTCACCAGCGGCATGGCAAGTTGCAAATTGTTTTGCGTCTCTCTTTTTAAGGCAAACTGATGAGCGTGAAGCTATCGACTAGCCGTCTGCGTACAGCGCCGGGAATGGGAGAGCGGACGGGTTGTTATCGGTGCGGGCAGGAAGGCCACTGGTCCAAAGAGTGCCCCATGGACCAGAACGGCTCCTTTGCAGAGGGTCCCATGGGACCCGGTGCCAACGGATTTGGTCCTCCCCGGTTCGGTGGGGGCGGTCGCGGCCGAGGTTTCCACCGAGGCTTCACCGGAGACCCTGGCTTCAGTGGCGGCTATGGCCCTGCGCAAGGCTTCGCGAGAGGGGGTGGCTTCGGAGGCGGTGGACCCGGCTACGGCAGGGGCATGGGCTACGACGGTGCCGTGAGTTATGGGCCGCCGGCGGGCTACAACTTCGGCGGTGACCGTAGTACCGTTCAGACGTACGGCGGCGAGGCTGTTTACGGCAACAGCGCGAGCTATGGTGCGGTACCCGCCTACCCTGTGCGGCACGCTGGCTATGAAGAGAGAGATCCATATGGCGTTGTGGACTTTTACGAGAAGTATCGTGCCCGTCCGTACGGTGCCAACTATTATGAGGAGCGTCGTGGCAACGCCATGCCCATCCCATCCCCCATTCCTCCTGCCTCGGGGGCCGTCGCGAGGGATCGCATGTCCACCAACACCATTGATCCCTTTGAGCAGCGCCCCCTCCCTACAACAGCCCCCGTGTCTTCCTACTTCCCACGAGATCGAAGTCCCATCCGGCGAGTACCTCCTGCGGCCGAGGGCTACTCGTATGAGCGCTCGCGACTCTCGCCGACGTCCTCGCTCAACAGAAGCTCCGTGTACGACGTTTCGCGGGCCAGGGACCCCTATGACCAGTCGCGCTATGCTTATTAACCCGCATATTACCAGGTGAGAGCTTGTAGCGGCCCGGCTCTAGTTTGAATGTTTTGTATTCAATGAATTTTTTTAAACTTTTTTAAATGGCTACCCAATATCGATATTCAGTAAATAAACCTGAACATTAGCCAAAATAACATGAATTCGGCTAGTTACTGAGCTGAAGTAAGTAAAATGAGCTGCCTAGCCTGCAGTCTTAATTTTGTGGTGTACTTCGGCTACTTACATTCTGGGGTGCTGTCAAGTGTTAAGCTCCCCCCACACTTGTGATATGCAGCTCTATCCCAGCTCAGCCTTTGGCTTGGCTGGAGCAGACAGTACATTGGACATGTTGGTGGTGGAGCAGAATGGATTGATTGTGGTGTAACGTGATGTGCTCTTTTTTCAGGTGTTTCTGTGCCGCGGTTCCACAGACGTGCGCTCATTCGTGGCTTTGTTTCGCCTCGCAGTGCCGTTCGACTACGGTGAAATCGGGACGTGCTAAATGTTTGTCTTGTATCAGTTGACCAACTTTTCCAAAAACGTTTTTCTTGAACCCTTTTTTATTTTTAGATTTGGATATGTCCTCTTAGATCTTTTACCCAAAAACCTTTGTGTATAACAGCTTCACATGATTTGATGCAAGCTTTATTTCCAGTGTTAACTTTTCTAGCTCTTGTCTAATGTGCATTTCTTTTCCTACAGAAGACTGCATACAGTGATCTTTGTCACATTTTGGAAGTCAATAGGACTTAGTTGGATTTTTTTTAAATAGTCTAGTTGGGCGCCGGCATATCTTAGTATGCGTTCTACTAGGCAATATTAGTGAATAGGATTTGAGCTGTTATTAGCAACATTAAAGCTATTTGCGTTTAAGCTCACTGTGGTGTGATGGAGTTCATGACTGAGAACCTGTGTTCTCCGCTTGCGGTAATAAAGCTGCCGTTTATACATCACTAATAAACAATGACACATTTGTTGGCTTGCTTGAACACTTAAGTATTGCTAGTCTAGTAATCCTCTCTCTGCCCTGATTCAATACTAGTTAATGGCCCCTTTCAAAAATAAATCATGTATGCACCTTGACATTGATACAAAGACTTCAATTTTAAAGTAGTTTTGGCATTTTTAGTACCTGGACCCTACCTACTTGGTACACTAGCAGGGACAGTCACATGATTACTTAACCTCCCCCTTCTGCAGATGACATGTAAATATCCCATCACCATTGTCAGTCAGAAAGGGATGTGGGATATTTATTCATAGCACAGTGTATTCCGTGGATCTTTGTGATTTTTGTTAGCTTGGGTTTCAGACAGTCAAGTTTTTCTTTGGGGCTGTGGTAATATTGAAGCTTCATGTGTTAGTGTTTGCAAGTAGCAAGTGGCCGAGACCTCCACAATGAGACTTCAGTCTTGAAATATGTACTGCATAAGCAAGTATCATTCATCCTTCATTTTCACTGTTACTTTTCATTTTCAATTTTATTCAAGCAAGTCATTTAACATTTGCCAGGTGACATTTACTGTACAGGTTAACTAGAGAATACTCAGTTTGTACATGTGGATTAAACTGATACGTGCAGTTTTGTTTTGCAAGAAGATAAATTGGTTTAAAAGGAGGCCACAATTCATGTCTTTTAAACATTTTGCTTTGTGAGGTCACTGTTGAAATTTTCTTTGGTCACAGATGAACTGAGGAACTGTTCAAATTAGTCATTTCTGTAACCCTTTACTTTTCTCAATAAAATAAAGTAAAATCAAAGTTTGATTTGTGTGCTCTAATTTTTCCACAGTTTGAGTGTTTATTCACTACACAACTATATGCCATGTTTCACTAAAGCGCATAGTGAAGTGAAGTGCAGATTTGCAACACAACTGGAGATTATCATGCTGAAGAGGAAGCTGTAGTAGTTTTTTTTCTTTTTTAAGGCAGTGTTACTGTGAAGGCCTTTGTATTTCATCCAGTTGTGGTCACAGTAGAATAGTCTGGGTATGTCTAATTGGTAGTAAATTAGCTTTGTCTATTTTTCATTTTGGTGAAATGTGTGTAACATCAGTTCTAGGCTTAAAGTTCAAACCCAAGTACCCTGGATCTGAAACCTTGTCTCCATTAATTATCGGAAGCTTAGTACTAGATTCATCCCATATCTATCATCCTGCAGTTAAACAACTGGATTTAGATGAAGGTGACATGTGGCTGTGTAAACATTTCAGAGTGTTGACCATTTAAAGGCAAAATAGTGCTATTACTGGTTTTCAATTATATACTCCATTCTCCAGTTTACCACAAGGATTCATGTTTTAAAATTCAGATTATATCTCTCATATGTCATTATGAGAACTACAATCCTTGCCTTTAAATGTTTTTTGTATATGAACCAGAGAACACATTTCTGAATGCGCTTTCATTATGATACAAAACGTAAAGTTACATCTAGGTTGTATGATTCCTCTGTAGGGCAAAGGGTGTTGTGCAGAGAGAAGGTATGCAGTTACACAAAAATATGATTTTGTGCTTTTTTTCCCTTTGTAGCGTGTGATCTCAAATCATCTTCCTGCTCTGAGACTTCTAGAGAAACGAATATCCATCCTCAGTCTTCAAGTTACTCTCTGTCCCTCAAAGGTAGAGTCTGAACTGGAATTTAATTCCATTTGCAAACCTGTGATTTTTCTCCGTAGGAGATATTTTATTGAATTTGTTTAAATAGCCTTCTTAATTCCTAGGAAGTATGTTACATGACAAGATGTTCAAAATCTATGTTTATGTAGATGTAATGTTAATTTTAAACATTTTGTTGCATTCATGAATATGAAAATATAAAAATCTAGACATTTACTGCTTAAAACATGCTATGAACGAGGCAGAGAAGTTGTTGATTAGTGCTCTCTAATTTTCTGTTGAATTTTGCATAGTTTATGGTAATAGGTTTAATACAATGTTTTCAAAGGAAACTACCATCTATCAATAATTAAAATGTCACTGTTTTAGAGATATATACTATTTATTTGTACTACAGTCAGTATAAAAATTATTGCACTGTATTGTTATAACAGATCCTTACTGAGTGCATAAAATGCATGTAACTATTTATTTTATTTATTTAGGTACAAATTCTCAGCCAAGGGGGCTGAAAAACATTGGTAACGTGTAAATGAGCGAGCAGGAAGTATTATGTTTATTTTCAAAATATTGTAACATGAGTGAATTTAATATTTGTGAATACAGAGCTTACCTTTTATTTACAAACCATGAGTTTTAAAAATTATGTACTGTATAACAGGGGTATTTACCGACTCTTTGAACAACCCAGAAGGTACAATCTGCTGGAAGGTTTGTAACATCAAAGCTCTTGTTATATGGCACAAAAAATGAAAAGCAGGGATTCTCTGTCAACCACATAACCCTTATTAGAAATTCACAATACCCCAAACACTAAAGACTGGCCTATGGTTATGAGGTTTTTTTTTCTTGCAAGAGGAACTCCCTAAGTGAGGAGAAAATTGTGTCCTGGAAGCAGACAGTTTCCTCTGTGAATGAAAGGTGTCATTTTTGGATGCTACCCAGCCTGCTGTAGATTTCTGTTAAACTTCTTCATCTCTTGTTTCCATGACTTTTTAAAAGTTATTATTCTAATTTTTAAAATAGAAATGTTGCTATTATACATGACATATAACACATGACAAACACACAACAAATGTAAAAAAAAAAATTGGTGTTATTACTCTTAAGAATTGTTCAAAGGCTTACATGGAGGGTCTAATGGACTATCACAAAGTAATGTCAGAAAAAAATTGATGTCTGTCTACTTTCATCTGTTTTCTTAAGGCAGGAGAGATACCCTTCAGAATTCATCCCAACTAGTAAATAGTTGAACACCTGCTGATGCCAACAAGCATCTAAATATTTGTAGACTTTTATATTTAATATTTGTAGTTACGGCTCTGGAAAAAATTAGGGGACCACTCTATATTTTTAAAAATATCTGCCCTTTTAAATCCTGGTTTAATCCTGGTTCTGCTGGCAGAAGGCTGCATTGAGATGCAGGCTGCTTCCAGGCTGAATGTTTCTAAGACAGCAGTACTCAAAAACAAGGTGAAGCAGGAGACACTGGCACTGACCAGAAACCAGCCAGGTAGTGGGGGGGAAGCAGCTTTCTAATGCCAGAGATGACCATCAACTTATCTGGCAGTGCTTCATGAATCAGAGGATGACCTCAAGTGACCTTCAGCAGGAATGGGAAACATTAAGTCCGCACAGTTAGGTGCACAGCTAGGACCGTTCCTAACAGGCTCCTAGAAGCAGGTCTGAAGTCCCATGAAGCACGAAAGAAGCCCTTCATTAATGAAAAGCAGGAAAGGGTCAGGCTGCAGTTAGCAAAAATATATATATTTTAAATATAAGCATACCCATAAATTGAGAAATGAGTGAAACTAAATGTTTTGCTGTGGTCTCAATTTTTTCCTGAGCTGTATCTCGACAAGTTTTCTGCTGTCAGGTACATAATTGTTCATTTATGGTGGCCTGGCAGAAGCTTAAACGTGAATCGTACACACATCTAAAAACTGTTCGCGTTAGGTTTAAAGGGAGAAGGAGCCTGTCCAATAAGCAGAGGACACAAGAAGGGACACGTTGGACAGCGTGCCAGTAGTATAGATTTGTATTTTACAATAAAAGAAGCAGTATTGGTATAAGTACCACTGTAAAATAAAATAAGTTAAACAGTAATTATCATTAGAAACGATGATGATAACGATGTAAGAGCAATATCCTGTAGTAGTGCTATTGCCGGATTACTCACTTGCTATGGAAGGAGAACCCCTGCATTGTTGGTAACAAAGTGTATTCTTTTTCAGATTTTTAATTTTTTTTTTTTGTAATTTGGAGAATGACGAATTTAAGAGTGAGTGTGCATTGTTGATGGTGTGTTACAGAACCAGTTTATATACCAGTGTATAAAGAACAGTCTCCTTTATATAATCTGCACATTCGGTGCCCATGGTTTTAAACGATTTCTCTCTTCAGCTTTCGTTTTTGGTCATTGTGTTAATTTGGGAGGATTTGCCCGTTTTATCAAGCGTCCTCCCAGCTTATAAATAATCACACCTAGCACATTTTAAAGCGGTTTTAAAATTGATTATTTTGCTGAAAGACGTTTCGGGTGCTGGTGTGCCTACCTGGCTCTGCGAGAACTGGTTGCCCAGAAAGCCTGATTTAAATGTAACCTCGTCTGCACTTCTGTGGAAAAATTGTGTGAAAATGGGGAAATACTGACCAATTCTAATATTTAAAGGGGCTTTGGTACCATTCAGTGGTCTGATGTTATTACAATTTTTAAATTAATCATTATTAAAAATTTGCATGGCAACGCGAGGTGTTTGAAGCCAAAACGAAATGCCCGGATGTCGTATCACGCTGGTAGCAATTTAAGGTATATTTTAGGTGTTATTACCGTATTATCCAAGTACTATTTTTAAAATAGGCGTGCACATTTGTTTTACATATTAATCAAAGCAACTGGCGCCAAGTATTGACTTGGGTTTCGGCTTCGTTTTAGGGCTAATGAGCCCATTAATATCCCGAACCGAATCTCCCGACGTAATTCGGCGTGGGGGGAGGGGCATGCGCATGCGCATTTGCGCAGATGTAGGGCTTTGTTTTTCTTCGCGGTGCTTCCTTAGCAGCACCGGATATGACTTATAACTTCCATGTGCGTTGAGTAAACACTCCTCTGTTCTCCATTATTGGGATTTCGTTGATTATGCAAACGACTTCAAAACATGGTTTTGTATTAATAAATATCTTTCCAAATTAATATAAAAGCGTTCCGCTTCTGGCAAGATCGCGTCTAGGCGTAATGAAGGCCGCGGTGGGCGGTGCTTTTGAAAGCGGCCAATGAAAACCAGCCATTTTGACACGACAGCGCCGCGCACCAATAGCAGGGCGCTAGAGGCCGTCGGTGCGCTTTCCGCGGGTGGAGGGCGCCATACACGCAGAATCCACTTCGTACACCGGAACTAAAGAAAGTTCTAGGAGTCGCGAGTTTCTTCTTTTGCGGCGTTCGGACATTAAGCGCACACGCTTTAGAGGACAGCCCTGTTTGTGTGGAGTTTCTCCTTTCTGATCGGCAATGGCGACGGGAGCAAACGCGACTCCTTTGGGCAAGCTTCACCCTAGTATTGGCGCGAAGCGGGGCTTCGAAGCCGGGCCCGGCGCTGGGGTAATGGCAGCACCGAGCCCTCCGGCGTCCTTCTCGGCCGCTCTCAGTGTGCAGCAGCCGCCACAGTCACCCGTTAATCTTCCGCAGGCACAGCAATTCTCGCTAATCGGCGGAGCGTTCCCGCAGTCGCCGCAATCGCAGCCGAGTCTCGGGATGCCGTCGCCGTCGGGAGGCGGAGGTAAAGCGGGCCGTCGAGGATAAAGGGGCCTTGTGGTGCTGGGGGGGGGGGTTACATGAAATGGCTGCCATCTTGCTCTCCGCTAATTCGTGACTTATTATGCGCATTGGAAATGCAGCGGTGACTTACAACCGCCCAGCCTACCGCCGAGCCGTGCCCGCTGCCCGTGAGCTCGTCTGAAAGCGCGGCCGTCACGTACATTCCGCCGTTTGTCCGCCACGCGCGCGCGCGCGGGCCGGGGGGGGTTAGCTGTTAGCCGTTAGCTCGGGCGGATCGGCGCGGCCACGCGTCCCCGTCCTTCATGCGCCCCCGCCGGCCCCGTCTAACCTTTCCGACGAGCCTCTCTTTTTTATGTCTTATTTTTGCTGTGGGTGGGGTTCGTTCGGCGGGGTTACACGGCTGTCTGAGCGGGGCAGGTGCGGAGGCGCCGGCGGCCTGCGGACTAGGCCGCGGCCGTTACCCGGGCACCGTGCGGACCCGCTTAAACACAATAAGGACTTCTTTTTTCTATATCCCAATTTCTATTTTTCCTCCATTTTCACACCTTCTAACTATAGGCCCGAGGCGTAAAGCAGCGAAACACCCGAGAGGGAATCGAGCCTTGTCAGGGTGATTTAGGTAGATGTGCTTAAGCCCGTGATGGCGGCAACCAAACGAGGCATGTGTGCCTGTACGGGCTGCCGAAGGAGCCCCTGTCCCGACCAGCTACGTGTCTGTAGGGTGGCCGTGCAGTCAGACCCCGTTCCTAAGTGCAGGACGTCCCGCCAGACGTGGATACTCAAGTCGGCAATCCGAACCTACACGTTCCCTGTGTGAGAGTTATTTTGTATGAAGTTTAGTCCAGCTTGCGGTTCTTATTGCTCGGGTGTGTTTTCATGATGTGTGAGATATTGAGGTACAGTAATGCTTAGTGTTGCCGTGCGTTTCGCCTGAACGAGCCGGTGAAACAGTCCGCATATGCTAAATGATTTACACTTGATTATGAGCATATTGCATAAAGGAATGGTCAGTGTGGCGCTTCGAGGAAGCACTTCAAATGTCTAAAGAGTGGAAACCGTTTAATGATCCTCAGTTTGACACGTGTCGTTTACTGCCTTAAATTTATGAATATGTGGTAGTGTGGGCTTGTGGAATGCCCTGTCTGTCGCCTTGTTTCTCTGGAGGATTTCTGCGCTGCCAACATTCAGTTCCGGATGAGTAACCTGGAGAGAGGTGGAAGGGCTCCTTCACTAAGTTCATCTAGTTAGCTGTAATGCGGTGCTATTCAATGGGATGTTTAACGAGAGTAATTTGAGCATTTTACAGGAGGGAACAATAGCAAGGTATTATCAGCTACCCCATCTGCTGGCATTTAGTTTTTTTTTTTTGTTTTTTTTTACACAATGCATTTTTTGGCGGCATGATCCATTCTGTGTCTGAAGGGCTGTTGTGTGTTTTGAGTTTATGGGTACCCTGTGTGGCAAAATAAATACAGGAATGGGCCATAAAGGCTGAGGCGAATCTCTTTTTGTAGAATTTGGCCAGAAAAAGGCCCGTAAGAGGAGCCGTTGGAGTAGTGAGACCCCGGACCAGAAGACTGTAATCCCAGGAATGCCTACTGTCATCCCCCCTGGTCTCACCCGCGAGCAGGAGAGAGCCTATATAGGTAAATTTGTTTCCATATTTTACCTTTTAATGTGTTTCACTGAGTTTCAATTTGTATTACAGATGTTAGATTGTCTCTCCAAAGACAGCATAATTTGATCATCTGTCTGTTTTGCTCTGTTGATATCCTGTTTAATTTCCTCCTTGCGCATTGGGGAGATGTTTAACACCTTGTTTGTTTTTATTTTATTATGTTTTTTTGGGAATCCCCCTCCCTTTCCAGTTGTTTGTACGCAGGGCCTGTGTGTGTGTTCAGCAGCCTAATCTGTGTCATCTGCTGGTCTCTGTGCAGCCCGACACACATGCCTTTTCCATCCTCTCTATAGTATTTCCATTTTTATCAGATAAGCAAGTTTTAAGGAATACGTTTGTCATTTTGATTTTGGCGTGTGAGTGCGTCAATTATGAATGTGTAGAACAGCATGAAATGGGGGAAGTATGAAATTGTTTTAAGAATGTAATGTGCATAGTTTTATGTGCATAATTCAGTAGTTCTAGTGGGAACTGGTCATGCTAAGTTTTGTTAGCATAACAATGCTTGGCATTAGGATTTTGTACATTATTGCCTGTGCATTAACCAAGAAAAGGACGTTTTCTGTCAATGCTTGAGTACACTGACCAGCAAGTAACACAGCATAGATGTTTTCTCCTAATTTCTTTTTTCGTCCTATGGGGCTGTCTAATCTTAATTTAAAATTTTGAAGTTTTTTTTAATGCCTAAATTGGAAGTCTTTTGTAGTCTGATGTGCATGTAAGCAGTTGAAAAAATGTAATGTAGTGTAGTAGTCTTCTATAAATATTCACAGCTTCCTGGTTGACTGTGATTGTGTTAGCAGCAAATGTTTTGTGGGGAAAAATGTGCCATGTGTGAATGGGACTGACCGGAATGCGCAGCTGGCAAAGCTAGTGATGTGGTGTCCAGTCACCACTGTCCACTTCCCTGATGCACACCACATTGAGGGTGCCTGCTTGCTAGGTTCTCTCCCCACACATGGTGTCCTGGGGCCATTTTAGATAGCTCTCTTGACTTCAATCATTCAGTGAGCAAGTGGAGGCAGTCTTGATGGGACATTTTTCCTGCCCATAATGGCCTTTTGAGCAACTTCACAATGTGTGTTGAACTATCTGTAAACTGACTATAGCTATTTGCTCCTGACAGCTTTGATTGAAATGGGTAAAGGGTGACTTTTACCTCTGTGGCTATGGGGCCAGCACCTCCAGCCCTAGAACAAACTGCTCTCTTGGATTTTAGAGAAATTAAGTCTTGTAACAGCGCTATGACATTAAAGACCCTTTACCACAATTCCAAACTTGTGGACAAGCTAATCCGACTCATTGTTCTAGCTGTCATGCTGTTGGAGAGGAAAAGGCAGAATTTACCCTTTGATCTTTTTTTGTGGTAGTACAGGTTTTACCTTAAGTTGGGTGCATGAATATACTTAAGCTCATCTTGCACATCAGTCATTTTCTCCTGTTTTCATGGTGGCCTAGCTCACGGCTCATCATGGCCCCCTTTTAGTCTTTGTGATTTCATTATTTCCTGGGCTACACCTAGAGCATTACATAAAGGTTTTAGGGACAGAGAATTGAGTCTGTTGTCCCGTAAGTTGCGATTGTCTAGAGTGAGTGTGAATCAAAGTGCGATAATTTTTATTCTGTAGCTTCTATTGTGCAGTGTAAAAATGGGATAATGTCATATTGACTAGCAGCTTAATTATTTTGCATCTTGTCTTAACTTCTTTCTAATTTATTGCTATACTTGCTTATATTGAGTACTCAGTGAAGTGTGCTCTTTGGTTTTCTTTTTTTTTTTTTGGCTAATCATATCTTTTTCCATTCTTCTTGTTTTCTTTCATAACCTGATTTCTTCCAGTCCAACTGCAGATCGAAGACCTGACTCGTAAACTGCGTACAGGAGACCTGGGAATCCCTCTTAACCCTGAGGAAAGGTTGGGCAAAGCTTTTAACCCACAAACAGTAACGTTCTCTTTACCGTGTTGTTGACCTTGAAACCCAGTGTTCAGAAGCGCTGTCTCCAGAGCCCCTAAAAGCATAAGGCTTTCTGAAAAGCCAAAAGATTTTGGGGATGGCAGGCACCACTGGATACAGCAGCAGCCTGCCTGTTGTGGAGAGCTGGCTTGTGCCCTGATGTTTAGTCCGCAGTATGCAAGTTGCTGCTCTATCGTATCAAAACCTCTTCTTGCCTGCACAATTAAAAATAGTGGCCCTGTGAGTTTTACTGTGATAGTTTAAGTCAAATTAGTTATACCTTAGATGAACAGATGAAATGCTGTTCAGTATTGGTGTATACAGAATGATGCCTTATGGTGTGTTTAGCATTCTGTGGATCCCCCCCCCACCAAAATTTTTAAACGTTGCTCGATCACGCCTGCAAACTAACCTTCCCAACACAGGATCGCCATTTTTCAAAACCCCGGGAGACTTCTGAACAGTGTGTTAACTTTTCGTGCTGAAGATTTTAGGTTGCATCCACTGATATGTGCATAGCATTGAGATAATAACAAGGGTAACACCCAATAAGCTGCAGGTATCCTTGACAACATAAGGTGTTGGAAAACACAAATATTGTGGTAAACATGCAAAATCTGCTTTAGCGTCAAGTTAGATGGGTGTATATACAGTCTGCCTTTACTTCATAGTAATGTTAAAAGCCCTCTCCCCAAGGCAGTTATGGAGTCTGAGCTGTGGAGCTCATTCTGCATAGCCTTGCTGTCTGGGACTTGCCTGATGCTTGCGTTAATACCTCCTACGAGCCTGTCAGGTGCCTGTAGCAGAAGGAGCATGTCTGCTCCCTGATTGGCTGTGACTCTCCCACAAGGCACTGTCGAGTGTCGAAGGCAGTGGGGATGGTGGGCAATATATCCAATGAGAATACTCTGCTTTAATGGCATCCAGGCAGGTGTGGGGGGTGTTGCAGGCAACCCAGAATTGGAAATATCTAAATTGGGCTGCACATCAAGTAAAACCGTTGAGACTGAATGTTCAGGTTGTTGGGCTGTCGGCTTTTCCACTGAACTGACTTATGTCCCTTGGGGCTATGTGTGGTCTTAACCTGGAAGTGAAACTGTCGGGGCCCTGTTGAACCAATAACGTTTTTCCATAGAAATTAGTGCAGATTCCTAATGCATGTTAATGCACGATTATTAATTTTGAAGATTATGAAAGATTAATGACCACATTGTCAAGATAAATTCTTCCTCTTTCCAGCAATGGAAATAGATTAACTTATAACCACAAATGACCATCTAATGATTAATGCATTTCTGTACGACACTGAGTGAAGACGCGTTAAACTGTAAAAGTATTTAGCCGTCTGCTAATTTTTAGGCTACGTTTGCGTGTTTTGTTTTTTCCCTTGAGCTTCACTGCTGAATGAATTGACTTTTCATGGGGTTACAGAATTCACAGCGGCTGTCTGAACTGTGGCTGCTGTCATTGTCACTTACGGGGTCTTCCTAAAATGTCAGGGGACTCTCAAATCTCAGCGTTGCAGGTATCAGTGCTGCACTGGAGTGGAGAACCGCCTGATTTTAATGACCCGGTATCTCTTCTCACCAAAACACGGTCGGTTGTTTGCTTGCTAGTTTGCTAAGCAAGTGTCCCTGCTGTAACTCCATGGGAATTTTACAGTTTTCAACCCTTTTTTTTTTGTCTTTTCTAATGGACTCTGAACAGCTCACTAACTGGATTTTACAGAGGCGGCAGACATTCCAGGAATGTCAGTGATCCAAAGCACGAAAAGTCATAAACCTTTCAGGTTTCTCATTGCTGAATATATATATATATATATAATTTTGTGCATATACGGGGGTTGCTTCTGTCTCCTATTTCTGTATGTTCACGGGTCAGCCGCAAAAAGCTCATTTTGAGAGGGATGTGCTGGACAAAACGGCCTTTCTCTAACCCGATTCCCCCCTCTAACCACCTCCAGGTACAAAAGCTTTTTACCCCCGCCCTGCAGGTGCGAAAGGGCATCAGCAGCCTTGAGAAAGGACCCTGGCGTAATTTTTAATCTAGACTTAAACCCATGTGAGCCTCCCACAACTTTCTCTTAAACAGAACAGAGTTACTGGTGTAGTTAAATGTTGTGCTTTAGATAAGGCGCTCTCAGTGAAAGGCTAGCTCTGAGCTTAAGCCTCTTTGCGACTCCTAACTCGATTTGCAGCACACCGGTCGAGTCCCATCCCTGTGCTTGTTATTGGTGGTAACCATTGCAGATACCATTGCAGTGGAGAAATTCGCAGGGCAGTGTTCCAAGCCACAGAGCTGTGGGAAATGAGGCAAAGGATTCGTTGTTGGGTGTTTTTTTTCTGTGGTAATTATATATATATATATATGTATTTTTTTGTTCCCTCCAGAGGGAGGGAAATCCTGATTGGTGTTTTGCTGTGCTCTGTTCCCTCCCCTGCCCCAGGTCCCCCTCCCCCGAGCCAATCTACAACAGCGAAGGCAAGAGGTTAAACACACGGGAGTACCGCACTCGCAAGAAGCTGGAGGAGGAGCGGCACACGCTCATCACCGAGATGGTGGGGCTCAACCCCGAGTTCAAGCCACCTTCTGACTACAAGTATGTATGTGCCCCGTCCCCGAGCCTCTGACGAGTGAGATGCCGCCTGGCTTTTTCTCTGTATAGACGGCAAGGCATCAACTACACTGATACTGAGAAAAAGCTTCAGCCATTTCTCCAGTGTGTGTGTGTGTGTGTGTGTGTGTATGTAATTTTAAAAATCCTGTCCGGTTCCATGTGTGTGGGGTCTCCTCCGGGTGCTTCAGTTTCCCCCCGCAGTCCAAAGATATGCTGAGGCTGATTGGCATTGCTAGATTGCCCATAGGTGTGCCCAGCGATGGGCTGGCCCCCCATTCTGGGTTGTTCCCGCCTCGTGCCCATAGCTTCCGGGATAGGCTCCGCGACCCTGTTCGGATAAGCGAGTTGGAAGATGGGTCCCGATTTTGTCAAGTCAATTTTGATAAAATACACAATTAGTTTTGCCTTTGCGTGGCAGTGTGGGAGTGTGCTTTGCACTTCTAATACAAGGTTGCCACTGCTACAGAAGTTAATGTTTGCCTGCTTTTCTTTTTCATTTTTTTAGGCCTCCAGCCAGCAGGGTCAATGACAAAATAATGATTCCTCAGGATGAGTACCCAGAGATCAACTTTGTTGGATTGCTTATTGGACCCCGGTAAGATGGCCATACCATTGCTTTCTTCTTAAAATAAGTTATTCTGGCCTCTGTTTCCTGACCTCTTTAATGGAGAATGTTCCCATGACCCTTGGCAGCTGAGGTCTTCTGTTGATGTGCAGGAACTTGGTCCATTGTCTTGCCTGCACTGCATTTTAGCGTGTTTAGCATCCAGTCTTGTTTCCTGCTGAGATCAGCTACACTGTCAAGATCGAAACACTGTCGAGTGCCATACCTGTAATCATTAATGTGTTTTTGAGAAGGTGTAACTTTTCTTTGCTTGAAGGTGCTGTCAACAGTTTTAACAGTTTGTCAAGTTCTAGCTTACCGCAGTGTTGTGCAAGGTGTAGTCTCTATTGGTATGGCTACGGTGCTGTTGTCTGAAACTTGGGCTCCTCCTGTATGCCACAGTGGTAACACCCTGAAAAATATCGAGAAGGAGTGCAATGCAAAGATCATGATTCGCGGGAAGGGATCTGTCAAGGAGGGCAAAGTGGGTCGCAAAGATGGCCAGATCTCGGCTGGAGAAGATGAGCCTCTCCACGCTCTGGTGACGGCCAACACCATGGAGAATGTGAAGAAGGCAGTGGAGCAGGTGAGCTGCCGGATTAGCCTGTACCCTAGTGATGTGCGGGTCGACCTGTGACCCGCAGGTGCGGGCTGTTTTAGGGCAGACATTTTTAAAATATCGTGGGTGCGGGTCAAAAAGTTACAAAACGCATTTCATTATCCATCAAAACGTGTTGTAAATGGGGTTGGAATTCCCACAATCTCCTAGTTCCACACAGTCACAGGTCGCAATCAGTCGCGGTTTCCCTCTCCTCTCGATGCCGGCAAGAGCGGCGCTTTGCGTTCCTGCAACCAACTAGCGCGTTCAGTTCGGCAGGTGGCGTGCTGGAAGCCTAGCAGCACTACCGTCCCCTCTCTCGGGATGATGTCTCGGGGCTCCGCCAGGATGCCGAATTGTCGGTAGTATTGGAGAACGTGCTCACACAGTCTGACATTCCCCCCCCCCTGCAGATCAGGAACATTCTGAAGCAGGGGATAGAGACACCGGAGGATCAGAATGACCTGCGTAAGATGCAGCTGCGGGAGCTCGCTCGGCTGAATGGCACACTCAGAGAGGACGACAACCGGTACGCCCCCGCCGCGCTCGGGGAATGCCGCGTTCAGGCCAGGCCGCCGTCACCTGCAGCCGAAAATACAGGCTGTTGGGGGGCCGGGGGTGGTGGTAATCTGTGGTTGCCGGGCGGCGCTCACTGTGGCTTTCGCGCCCTGCAGGGTCCTGCGGCCCTGGCAGAACTCCGAGCCGCGCAGCATCACCAACACCACTGTCTGCATCAAGTGCGGAGGCGCAGGACACATCTCCTCCGACTGCAAGTTCACCAGGTAGGCTGTCGCCAGGCAACCCACCCTGCTTATAGAGATGGTAGCACTGCATTTGGATAGCTTCTCTGCTGTGGAAAAAAGCTTCTCTGTAGTTGCAGTTTCCTGCCATGCAGTGAGTTTTTCTTCCTGTTGGTCTGAGATGTGCTGTCTGCCCCCCCGATACAGCTCCTTCACTCCCAGGCCCGGGGAGCCACAGTCAGCTCAGGATAAGGCGCGAATGGACAAAGAGTATCTGTCCCTCATGGCGGAACTAGGCGAAGCCCCTGTCCCCTCGTCCACCGGGGGATCCTCCCGCAGTAACCCTAGCGGCCCGCGGGGGTCAGGACCCAGCAGCAGCCAGCCCCCTCCAGTGAGCCCCCCCCCCCCCCCCCCCCCCCCTTTGGAACAAAAAACATCGTGGGGGGGGGGGGGCTTCCAAAGCCCCTTCACCATTTGGTGCCCTTTGCCGGGGGTAGTGGGGGGTTTGGTGTTGTCCCCCACACCCCTGTGCCTCTCACCTTT